>JAHDVE020000328.1:0-278010 GCA_022606495.2 Halesus radiatus | reverse complement strand
TGAAGTTCAGTGAGGTGAATAATTCTAAGGATCCACAAACCAGGTAGGCATCTTTCAATTTCCGTGGCATCCTCCCGGTTTCTATGCAGCAATTCCTTCACCTCATTTTCCTCAACTTCGCCGTTAGTCCAGAATTGGGATTCATTAGAGCTATCGAAACATGGTCCTAGAGCCGGATATAGGAAATATTGGTCTTTCTCCGGATATATGTACATCTATCAATGCAATAGAATATTATATCCATTTCAAGATTATTTCTATCATTTCAAGTTGTTACCTACTTCTAATTGCGTTAATTTCGTATTGCGTTGGTAGATTTTCGGTAGGTAGTTACGACCGACCAAGATACACATACGATAATTAACGTGTAATTTCAAAATGGATAAGACTTCAGCTAAAATTGATTCTTTGAAGTTGAAACGGGAACGTTTATTTGGTCGGGTACAATACGCATTTGATTTAATCAAATGTTTGGACGATAAGGCAAAGTTTTGTCAATTTAAAGCAAGGATGGAAAAGATAGACAAGACATACGAAGATTTTGAGAATATACAATGTGAATTGTCGGACTTGGTTTCTCTTCCCGAATTCGCGTTAAAAAATGACGTGGTAAAGGTGTCGCAGGCATTCGAGGAGTTGTTTTTTGAAGTAATTTCGGCGCGCGACACCCACATTGCAAACGGAAGTGAGCACAACACTTCAGTAGAAGAACGTCCTGTTCGTAATTTTTTAGCTCCGGAAATAAAAATCCCTACCTTTAGCGGTCACATTCGTGATTGGCCCCCCTTTTTCAATTTATTTAAAAGTCTGGTACATGAAAACAGATTTTTATCGAACATTGAAAAATTTCATTATTTATTAAGTAGTGTGAAAGAGACAGCGCTATCTCTTATTAAAACAATCCCCATAGTACAAGAAAATTATGAACTGGCCTGGGAGACCTTAAGAGATCACTATTCGGGTTCCAGAACACTTTTCATGCATTACGTGAATTCTATTTTAGATTGTAAATTTTCTAACAATGAAGAGATCATGAATATTCTCCGAGAAAACCTGTCGGGACTTCGGGAATTAAATCGAGAAAAACTGTTTGAAGAATTTTTATGTCACTTTGTTTTACGTATATTGGAGTCAGCTACGCGTCGGTCTTTTGAAAGTAAAGTCGAGAAAGACGAGATTCCCACGGTAGAAAAATTAATATATTTCTTATCGGTGCAGAACCGCATCAATATGTTATCAGAGATAACAGATAACAAAAGAGGAAGACGTTCGTTATTCATATCCAATGATATCGCTAAAAAAATTACTTGCCAAAAATGCAATCGTGGTCATAGCATCACAACGTGTGAATCATTTCTATTACTGGATGCTAATGGCAGGAGAGACTTTGTCAAAAAAGAAAAATTGTGTTTTAATTGTCTGCATCCACACTTCGTTAAAAGTTGCAAGTCCAAATTTCGTTGTAAAATATGCAATAAAACACATAATACGCTTCTGCATAGCGATGAAGGCTCCCCTTCGCGGAACAGTAATTATACTGAGGGCGAGTCTAGTAACGTCCGTTGTAATGTCGCCTATGAATCTGCTGCATATTCGATTTTGCCTACCGCGCTGGCGGAATTCGTTGACGGTTCGGGACATAAACACTGTGTCCGCATGTTAATAGATACGGGTAGTGAGATTTCTTTTATGTCTGCCAAATTATACAACATATTGGGTATAAAATCAAAGAAGTGGGTAGGTCAAATCAGGGGTATTAACAATGCGGTAGTCAACCACGTACAAGGTATAGTACATTGTAAAATATATTCAATGCAGAACAGTTCAGTGGTTTCAGGGCAAGCAGTTGTAATATCAAAGATTACTTGAAAACTTCCACCCGTGATAACAACAGATCCAGGGTTTAGGTATGCCGGAGATATAGATTTTCTGATTGGATCGGATTTAATACCAAAATGGATATGTTTCAGGCCGAAAAAGCAATTTAATGGCGGTGAATACGGTGTTCGGATACGTAATAATGGGTTCCTGTTTGCAAGATCAGAATTACACAGAAAATGGGGTGGAGTCATTTTTTAATACTGTCGACAACAGTGATTTAAATTGCGCGGTAAAACGTTTTTGGGAATTGGAAGAGGTTTCTAGCGAAATTATTCAAAACGCAGAACATAAGGAATGCGAAAAAATATTTCAGTCTACAGTTAATCGGGATATAGAAACAGGTAGGTACATCGTAGCACTACCATTCAAAATTATACCTCAATTAGATATGGGGAGCACATTCAGAATAGCATTAAAGAGATTTTATAATTTAGAAAAACGTTTATCCTTAAATCCACAATTAGCGGAACACTATCGCAAGTATATGAAGGGTTTTTTAGAGCAAGGGTTCATGTCAAGGATTTCCAAACTGGATGAAATACCGAATGCATATTACATTCCACATCATGCGGTAGTGCAGAAAATTAGCAATGACATTAAAATTCGGGTGGTATTCGATACTTCCTGTAAATCTGAAAAACAAATTTCATTGAACGATTCGTTATTTTCGGGCCCTAAATTACAAAATGAAATTGGTCATATATTATTAAAATTCCGTCTATATCCGATAGTATTCACTACGGATATTGAAAAAATGTTTTTACAAATTCGAATCAGAGAAGAGGATCTTGATTTTCAACGGATACTTTGGCGCTTTTCTCCTTTAGAACCGGTAGGGCAATATACACTTGATACTGTCACGTTCAGAGTGACTTCTTCGCCATATTTGGCAATTAGGACTTTGCATCAGCTAGTGAAGGATGAAGGCGCCCAATTTCCAAGAGCTTCCAACGCGCTGTTGTCAGATACATACGTGGACGATGTTGCTACTGGGGGATGGGACCCAGACAGCGTCTCCCAGCTTCAGAAGGAGTTGATAGAACTCCTTGCTAAAGGAGGTTTCCGATTAAGAAAATGGATGAGCAATTCGCTGCCATTATTAAAGAACATTCCGCGTGAACATCGGGTTCACACAAGTGGTAGGGTTGCATTTGAAGATGGAACATCGTTCTCATTAAAAATTTTAGGATTATTTTGGGATCCGGAAAAGGATACCTTTTCGTATTCGGTGGAAGAAAAATTAAGAAGATTTTCAAAACGTGCAATATTGAGCTGCGTTGCTCGCATTTTCGATCCAATTGGGTTAATTACCCCGGTTGTTTTTAAGGTTAAATGCCTATTACAGGAAATTTGGAAGACTAAGATAGGTTGGGACGATCCGCTTCCAGAAAGCATTGTTAATTTATGGAAGAAATTGTTAGATGAGCTACCAACGTTAGGTTATTTACAAGTACCTAGACATTGCAATACGTTTAAAACTTCAAAATGTATACTAGTAGGGTTTTCGGATGCGAGTGAATTAGGTTATGGTGCTACCATCTATTTGGTTACTAACGAAGCACAACCTAAAGTGACGTTGCTCACTAGCAAGTCTAAGGTTGCCCCACTGAAAGTACTGTCAATACCACGTCTCGAGCTCATGGGAGCTTACCTGCTGTCCAAACTGATAAAAACGACAAGGTCGTCGATTGAACCTCTTTCAACAATCACAGATATAATGTTATTTTCGGATTCGACTATTGTATTGTCATGGTTGAAGGCACCCCCTCACACATTAAAAACCTTTGTCGCGAACCGCGTCATTAAAATTATTGATCAAGTCGAAGACGCCAAGTGGTACCATGTTGCTTCTAAGGAGAATCCAGCAGATTTAGCATCTCGTGGCTTATATCCATCTCAAATAATAGATAACGAATTATGGTTCAAAGGTCCTGCGTGGTTGGTTCAGTCAGTACAGAAGTGGCCGCTAAACTTACCGGACGTATTAAAAGTTGAAGAACTACCAGAGGTAAAGTCCCATGTCTCCACGGTGGACAGCCCGCTGGACTATTATGGAGACCTAGAATTTTCACGGTATTCGTCGTGGACACGCCTACGGAATGTGGTAGCTTGGTCTCTTAGGTTTATGTACAATGCTCGGCAACGGAGCGGGGTATCTCGTAGGGTCGGTGTTCTAACCTGCTTAGAAACAAATCGCGCGACCATAGTTATATTGAAATGCGATCAACAATTTCATTTCTCTGGTGAATTTAGAAACCTCGAAAACCGTGAGAGAAACTCAGTGGCATTTCAAAAATTAAATATTTTTATTGACGACGAGAAATTACTTCGCGTTGGCGGGCGGCTTCGTAATTCTCGTTTAAATTATAACCTAAAGTTTCCAATAATACTTGCGAAGCATAGTAAGATCGCTGAACTTCTCATATGTTATTACCATAAGGCTTATTTACATGCCGGATCACGAACCTTGCAGTTCCTGATGCAACAGAATTACTGTATTGTATCTGCTCGCAACAAAATCAAAACCTTGGTGTCAAAATGTGTTAGATGCTCTAGATTGAAAGCAACCTCGTCGCCTCCTATGATGGCAAACTTGCCAGAAGCCCGCGTTACGCAGAATCGAGTATTCAGTCATGTAGGTGTGGATTTGGCCGGCCCATATATCTTAAAGGAAGGGAAACGCAGAGGCGCTAAGACATATAAGGCTTACTTTGCAATTTTTGTTTGCATGGCAACAAAGGCAATACATTTAGAAGTTCTCTCTGATTTATCGTCCGAGGCCTTTATCACTACATTAGACAGGTTCGTGTCGAGACGCGGCTTATGTCAGGCTATTTATTCGGACTGTGGTACAAACTTCGTAGGAACTAAGCGACATTTGATAGGTATACAAAAATTCTTGAATAATTGTCCTAATGATGAACATGTAATGCATATATGTTCGGAAAAGGGAATAATGTGGAATTTGAATCCTCCTTCCAGTCCCCACTTCGGAGGACTCTGGGAAGGGAACATAAGAGTAGTAAAGAACCATTTCAAACGCGTCATAGGGGATAATTCATTAACTTATGAAGAATTTACTACAATACTAAGCAAAATAGAAGCAATATTAAACTCTCGGCCCCTGTGTTCTTTAACGTCAGACCCTGAGGACGTTCAAGCTTTGACTCCAGGGCACTTCTTGATTGGTGAACCGCTTACTTCAATTCCCGAATATAACTATTCGGATGTTAAAACCAACCGACTCAATCGATGGGAACATTTGCAGAAAATGACGCAACATTTTTGGCAGCGCTGGCATACTGAGTATTTACAAGAGCTACAAAACCGCGTTAAATGGTATAAAACTGCACGTAACTTTCAAGTAAATGATCTGGTAGTCATCAAGGACACTCGGAGTCCTCCGTTAAAATGGCCACTCGGTAGGATAAAGGAGGTGAAACCGGGATCTGACGGGATCGTGAGAGTTGCCTCCGTTCAAACGAGCGATGGTGTCTATCTACGGCCTGTAACAAAACTTTGCCTTTTGCCTATAGAATAGATAGTAACGTTTCATTGTATCTAGGTTTAAATTTAATTTAGGGTCTTCATAGACAATTTCTTGGTTTTGCGCAACAAGTGCATTCGTTGCTTGCCTGTGATTCAGCAACAATTTGTTCATTAGCATTATTCTTTTCTTTTTTTTTTTGGTTTCGTTTTTGCACGTATTATATATAATTTCACGTGTACATAGCTGGCAGGGTATAGATTACCCATTAGATATACGAGTAGATTTCGTTTCATATAAAATTTGCATTGTTTTTGGTATCGTGTTCGGGATCAGTCTTCGATGGGTTCTGAAAAATGTTAATTTTGGCGGGCGGTATGTTTTGGCATATTAAAATTCAATATTGTCAATTAGTTACCCCCCCCCTTACCCTGACCCGATCCCTAATATGTCACTGGAGAGAGAGTGCCTGCAGTTCGAGATAAACGCTTGTCGCGGGATGTCAGGAGTGTCCATCGTCGCGAATCAAGCAGCTGCCAATTCTGGAGAAGTGAAGTTCAGTGAGGTGAATAAGTTCGAAGGATCCACAAACCAGGTAGGCATCTTTCTATTTCCGTGGCATCCTCCCGGTTTCTATGCAGCAATTCCTTCACCTCATTTTCCTCAACTTCGCCGTCAGTCCAGAATTGGGATTCATTAGAGCTATCGAAACATGCGATGTGTTTACTTACTGAAATAACTTCGAGAAATGTCAACGGAACACAAATATTACATATTTTGCAGATAATATCTTCTGAAATGTAAATTGGTGGAAAAAAGTAAGAAACGTCAGATCGATTTTCCATAGATAAATTTGGAATGGTTAGAAGTGCATTCAAACAATAATCAAGTACCCACTCTTGTTTTGGGACAACAAAAGCCCTAAGGGCGTAAATAAATAAATAAATAAATAAAATAAATTTTTTGTTGCTTCAATAATTAGATTTACGTCACAACAATAATCCATCGGGAACGAGTTTCATTTGAAATTGGGGATTTTAAGATATACTAAATATAAAATTTAAAATAGGGAAATGTGTTTTATAAATGATTTTCAATTATCCATTTGTGAGAAAATTTTCTTGCGAAATAATGAATAATAAATAATAATATTACTTATTAAATGATTTATTACAACGGTATTGTATGTGGTTTTTGTGATATACATAAAACAATTAAAATTACAATTCGTGCGGCCCGTCTGAGTCTGATTTCGTAATAACTTTGATATACACATAAGTGCTGACTGAATTGACAGACATACTATTTTTTAAACATGTGCAAACTCAATTCTTAATAATTTACCCCGACTCAATTTGGATGAGTGTTTTAGATTAATAATTATTGTTTATTAAAATAATAATCGTTACCCTTTGCGCTATGCACAAAAAAATCTTGTCTTAAGTTTTTAAGAACTTTAGTTTATCAATTAATAAATATTTGACAAGTCAAAGCAATTTTCACCAATAAAATGTAGACATAATTTGTCTCGACGCCATCTATTTGAGGGATTTAGCCGTTACAAGCCTCTCTCATACTAATAAAGTTAGTTGTTTACAGGTGAAAATATAATAAAAACAGTAATTATTGAATGGAACACTAGTATATATTGATTAACTTGGCGGGTTTGCGATAAGCCGACGTAGCTCAACGGTAGAGCATCTGACCGGACATTAGAAGGGTGCGGGTTCGAGTCCTGCCGGCGACATTTATCTTTGCTCGGAAGGTTTTTTCAATTTGGATGAGTGTTTTCAGGCTAATAATTATTGTTTATAAAAATAATGTTACCCTTTGCGCTATGCACAAAAAAAATCTTGTCTTAAGTTTTTAAGAACTTTAGTTTATCAATTAATAAATATTTGACAAGTCAAAGCAATTTTCACCAATAAAATGTAGACATAATTTGTCTCGACGCCATCTATTTGAGGGATTTAGCCGTTACAAGCCTTTCTCATACTAATAAAGTTGGTTGTTTACAGGTGAAAATATAATAAAAACAGTAATTATTGAATGAAACACTAGTATATATTGATTAACTTGGCGGGTTTGCGATAAGCCGACGTAGCTCAACGGTAGAGCATCTGACCGGACATTAGAAGGGTGCGGGTTCGAGTCCTGCAGGCGACATTTATCTTTGCTCGGAAGGTTTTTTCAATTTGGATGAGTGTTTTAGATTAATAATTATTGTTTATAAAAATAATAATTGTTACCCTTTGCGCTATGCACAAAAATCTTGTCTTAAGTTTTTAAGAACTTTAGTTTATCAATTAATAAATATTTGACAAGTCAAAGCAATTTTCACCAATAAAATGTAGACATAATTTGTCTCGACGCCATCTATTTGAGGGATTTAGCCGTTACAAGCCTCTCTCATACTAATAAAGTTGGTTGTTTATAGGTGAAAATATAATAAAAACAGTAATTATTGAATGGAACACTAGTATATATTGATTAACTTGGCGGGTTTGCGATAAGCCGACGTAGCTCAACGGTAGAGCATCTGACCGGATATTAGAAGGGTGCGGGTTCGAGTCCTGCCGGCGACATTTATCTTTGCTCGGAAGGTTTTTTTTTTTCAATTTGGATGAGTGTTTTAGATTAATAATTATTGTTTATTAAAATAATAATCGTTACCCTTTGCGCTATGCACAAAAAAAATCTTGTCTTAAGTTTTTAAGAACTTTAGTTTATCAATTCATAATTTATTTATTTATTTACGCCCAAATTGGGCTTTAAATATTTAACATTTTTTAAATAAGTACAATACGAATATGTTATTTAGTAATGCAGGAATGTAAATATAAATTCAAATAAAAATATGGTAAAGTAAATTTTTTTTAAAGTTCTACAAATTATGAAAAGGTATAAATAATCAGAAGCAAAGAAGAAGTTAGTATTTAATGGAGATATTTTACTGATAAATTTAATGATCAACATTAAATTCGCAAAATAATTTTTAACAATACCTTCTAGGCCAGTAAGTTCGGATAAAATAATAATAAATTAAACAGTTCCGACCAGAGCTGGCATTTTATTTAATTAGACTAGTTGTTCTACTCACCGACATTAATTTTAATAAGGTATGATTATATTTTGTTATTGGGGTGTTAAATATGGCGACAATATCTTTATAATTATTACCTAAACTCTTTATACGGCGAGCGGGAGTATACAGTTGTGATTCAGTGTTGGAGTTGGCACAATAATAAGGTAAATAATGTCTCGAAGTTCATTTACGTGGTACATGGAAATAAATCAAATACAATAATTCAAGGCTGTCAATGATTGAATTTTTAATTTTGTATAAACAAGTTAAGGCAGCGTTCTAATAATTTTTATAAATTGAGGTGACGCAACTGATAATCGGAAGTTAATAAATCTTAAGAATTTATTTGAATTATTCCTATTGCGAGGAAAGGAATAGCATAACTTCGTGCCCACACTATTGAATTGTATCCTACTTTACTCCTAACTAATGAAATGTATATTTTTTATAGTCTGGATGTTTTTAAATTGGCTAAATATTCTCAATATTGAATCCAACACTTTCAAAGCTTTATTTGACGTCATTTCAATACGATTAATAATATTTTGTTTTTGATCAAAGTGTACACCAAAATCATTTACCTTTGTCACAGTTATTATCATAATATCAGTAATGGAATAATCTTAAATGAATAGATCTTTTATTCTATGCAATCTTTTTATTATTTGCTTACATTGAATTGCAAATCGTTTGGCACCATACAAAAAGTTTGACCAAGTTACCAGGGAATATTTGTCTTTCTTTTAAAAAATATATAATTTGATATGTTTATCACATGCGTCCTTTAAAAAGTTCTGAACACGGGGGCTGTAATGCTATTAGAAATAGCAGACAAAATTAGAAGAAACTTAAGAGTTAAATAAATTATTAATATTACTGATACACAAGTAAACTTCTTATTATAATCTCTCGTCGGTGGTTATTAATAAAACATAATAAACGTTTTCTCTCTAGTGAAAAGGGAAGTTTTCCATCGGTGACGGAAAACAAAAACATTGTTTATGCACACACAAATTTGTACGCTAACGCCCCAATGATTTGTGTCAATGTTTTCAAAAAACATTCGCAGGAGACCCGTCTGTGCAATTATTGAAGTTAGGATTATTTTTAATTGTCTTTTGTAGATTATTTAACCCTTTGTGGAAATTTTAGTATAGGATTCTTTCGCCGTATTGGTATATTTAGGAAACACCGATACTTCATTATTAATGAATCTTGTATTATGCTTGTTGTTCTCTCTTTTCTTACAAATATTTTGATTTACAATTAATTCAAAATTACAATAATTTAATTTTCTCATTTTTTGCTAACATTACTCATCTATGTTTAACTGAAATTCAACTGCTTCAAAATTCTTTACAGTCTTTCAATTCGGATAATTAAAAAAAAATAGTAATCTGTCATTTCATATTAAGTCAGCACTCTTTCTTTTTTTTTTCTTTTTTCCAAAGGAAGAAATTTAAAATATCGCAGTCGTTCCTCGTAAGATTGGAGAAAGGTGTTTAATCCACATTTGAAGGATAATAGTCTTGGTAATTTTTGCAACAAATAATAAATCGGGACCACCGACGAAACATTTTTTCACAATTTGCGCTTCTATAAGTGGTTTAAATGTTTACCGAAAAAGTTCCATATTTCACGATGCCCTTGTCACCGCCGCATCTTGCGATAGCGCCACTGACATAACATCTTGCTATTGTTGCAATGACCTGAACTCATTTTGAGGAGATGTGGGGGAAGACGGGTATGAATGAGCCATGGAGAGGAGTGAATCATTGTCCACGTAACTATGAAATACCAATAAAAACATGTTCACCACTAACCAACATATAGCATTTTGCTCGTTAAGCACACCCATTTACCATTCGAATCTTGTTGCAGATATTACTGCATATTTTGACGGTGTTGTCCCCAGCTTTCGGTGCTCCAGTAAAATTTACTTAGGAACTTACCATAAAGTATTTTAAATTTTCTGATTGGTCCTAAACAACGGGAGGTGATCCAAAAGTAAGTTATAAACCTCGCAGTACCTAGAATTGTGTATTTGTGGTGAATATCACACGTACATTTGTAACAATTTATTTTGGGTGCTTGATTGCAATATTAGAAAGAGCAATGGGGCTCTCTCCTGGCATATTAACTACACATATCATAGACATAGTTTAAATTATACCACTCTGAAGGTGCCCGTGATGGGGTGAAAGCGGTCCGGTCTAAAATGAATAAGTGGAAAAAAATTACAAAGGTTTTTTAATCAAAGAATTCAGATTCAAAAGCAATTCTACCATTTAAAATTAGTATTATTAATTGCATAAGTAAGAATTTTAGTCAACTACAAACTATAATATTATGTTATACGTATAACGCATACGACAGTAGCTATTTACCTACAGAATAGGAACAAAAAAGTAACAATGTGAACACATAGTAGAAATTTTAAAAAAATTAACACAAATAATGCAGTTAATATTACGTACCTACATGAGAGTTGGTTTTAGAATTGTGCTATAATTGAGCTGACAACATTGGTAAAAGTGTGAAAAAATAATAGTATGCAACAATAAAAAACAAAATTGATTTTATTTCTAATAATATTTCGAAATCCGATATAAAATTTCTAAGCTTGCTGGCAGACTGGCGCCGATCTATTCAAATCTACCGGTACCGTGCACTGGTGCAGTGCAGACGCGTACAGAGGCAGGCACGCCACAGAAGGGAGTATTCAAATTATACCGTGCGTAGTGTGTTGATAGATAATGTAAGCAACTGATTTCGCAGTGCCTGCGACTTTACGTGTCTGCACTGCGCGGTGCCGGTAGATGTGAATAGACCTTAGTGCAGCGAGGTGACACACATGCACCGGCTGCGGGCGGTTATCGCCATAAATATAATGTTTCCGCAATATTTTCTGGCTACTGGTCGAGTCGGCTGTCGTTGACGCCCAAATTCGAATACATAAGATGGATAATAGAACAGAATTAAAGAAAAAAAACACGTACATGAGCATATCGGTCCCTCCAGATGAGACACCAGCTACAAATAAATTCAAGTAAGCTTCAAAGGAGATCGTACTAAATTGTCTCCGCATTGTTAAAAGTAATTGTTCATCATTAAACGTTACGTTAATTATTTTGTTACGTATTACGATTGATGTAATGTTTTACCATATATATATTTAAGTTTACTGATTTAAAAAAATTGCCACTTTATCATTTCTAATGCTATAGTGAGATAATTGATAACTAAAGGTAGGTCCGATAAGAGTCGGGGATATCCGCATCATCCCAAGGATGCATAACTCTACCAACGAATTACACATTTATTTATTGTTAAATTTAAAAAAAAAAAAAAAATTTGCCACTTATTTTACTAAGACAGTCCTGTGTTGAGATGAGCGATTTACAATTTTAGTGAAACGATTTATTACAATTTTTACTTTTTTTAAATAACACCAAAGTTATTCAATAAACAAGCATAAAATCTACAGTAAATCTATAAGTTGGGCCGTACATTTATAGATTACAACAATAATAATATTATTAATAATGGTATTGCTTTCATATATTTTACAAAGGGAATATTTCTAACACTCATGAAGAGGTGAGTCTGACCTTTGCATAAGTTGAATTAATTTGTTCATCTCACCTCAGAAATGTGTTCATGATGATTGCTAGATACTTAATACATCCACCTATGAATGCAAATATGAGTGCTTACAACAGGAATATGAAAAATACTTATTTCTAAAAGAACAGGAAATGAGTTTATAAATTTCCCCTTCCTGAAGAAGAGTAGTTACACTCGGAACAAGAAAAACTTTTTCTCCCCCGTGAGTCAGCTTGTGACGCTTTAAAGTTGGCTTAAGTTACAGTCGGTACATGAAAAGGATTTTCCCCACTCTGAGTCACCACGTGTGTTCCAAGATTACTGTTCTGAGAACATGAATAGTTGCAGATGGTAAAAAAGTTTTTGTTTTATCGAATGTGAGTTAGGACGTGCGTTTTAAGATTTCTATTCCGAGTGAATGAAGCGTTGCAGTCAGAACATGAATAAGGTTTTTTTCCGCTGTGACTCAGCATGTGTGCCTTCAAACCATACTTTCGAGAACATGAATAGCTGCAGTCGGAGCATGAAAAAGGTTTTTTTCTGCTGTGAGTCAGTATGTGAGTTTTAAGATTACCCTTTTGAGAAAATGAAGCGTTGCAGTCGGGGCATGAAAAAGGTTTTTCTCCACTGTGAGTCAGCATGTGCATTTTAAGAATACTCCTCTGAGAAAACGAATAGTTACAGACGGTACAAGAAAAAGGTTTTTCTCCACTGTGGGTCAGCATGTGCATTTTAAGACTACCTTTTTGAGAATATGAATAGTTGCAGAGGGTGCACGAATAGGGTTTTTCTCCGCTGTGAATCAGCATGTGTGTTTTAAGATTACACTTGTGAGAAAATGAAGCGTTGCAGTCGAAACATGAAAAAAGTTTTTTTCTAGTGTGAGTCAGCATGTGACTTTTCAAACTATTCTGTAAAGAACATGAATAGTTACAAACGGAACATGAAAAGGGTTTTTTTTCATTGTGAGTCAGCATGTGCCTTTTAAGACTATTTTTTTGAAAAAAAGAATTGTTGCAGATGGTACAAGAAAAAAGTTTTTCTCCACTGTGAGTCAGCATGTGACTTTTCAAACTATCCTTTCGAGAACATGAATAACTGCAGTCGAGACACGTAAAAGCCTTTCCTCCAGTCGGCAGATGACCTGTAAAAAATCGTGGCATTTAGTGATGTACACATATATTGTAGAAAACAGCTAATACTGTGCGTAAGCGGCAATCCGGAAAAGACACCAACTCGCAGTCGGTTATTTAAGGATTCTAGTTAGAAAAAATATTGTAGGTGGTTCTAAAAAAGGTTTGGACACTTTAATAAAATGAATGTCATTTAAATTGGACACATTTAACACAGCAGAGAAAAGCTTTACATATAATAAATAAGTGTCAATTATTAATATCAAGGAAATGATTATGTGTTTCCAAATAAACAAAATATGTATGTACTTCAAATAAACAAATTATTTATGTACTTCAAATACCGATGTAGACATATTGAGTAACTTTAAGACTATATTTTACATCACTGGTTACCCACGCTGCAGCCGGTCCCAAGCCCGGATAAAAGAGGAGGGTTCATCAGAGGGTTAATCACCCTATACGGTAAAACATCTTGTTTACCAACACCGAAACGAATGACTCCCTATAAACCAACGACCCAGGCCAACAAATAATGACATTATATTTGCAGAGCGGAACATGGAACATACAAACGATTCCAATTCGCTAGTAAACAGCGTTGCTGCACTTTGTAGGTAGAAATCGGGACATTTAAGGTTTTGTCGGGACAGAGGGCTCGATAACGGTGACAGTCCAGATATATCAGAATGGATTGCAACCTAAATCATGTCTAATGACTTTTTCATCGTCAACTGTGTTTTTTTCTGAAAAAAGGTTTTTTTTTCTAGTGATATCCGTGAGACTAAATTTTGAAAATAATATATATTTAATTTTTTAAATAAATTACAAATACACATACTGAATCCACAGCCTTGTATTATGTAGATTGGTACACTGTGATTACGTTTGACAATCTTTTATTGTAGCCCATATATTTTATTTGAAGAGAACCTAAGTGATATGTTAATTATGCAGTAATACAATAAGTATATATTTAAAAATTGCTTTTACCCGCCGTTTGGGGAATTTTTTCAGAGTGCTCCAAGCACTCCTTTTTAATGTCCGGGAACTCGATACCAATTTCTGTATTAGAAATTTCACTTTCTTCTTCTTCGTCAGTACCTGGTTCTGCTTTGACGGGGACTAACTCTAGATTAGAATGCTCCGTTCCACTACTTCCAGCTGAAAACAGGAAACCTCCATTAAAAAATTGGAATCTCTAAATGGAATGCTTGTTGTTTGACTTCCGGTTACTTGACTGTTATTATGAAAGCAAAACACAATCGACATTAAGGAACTCCAGTCCAGTTTTTTTTTTTTTAATAATGACATTCAAACTTAAATTTCAGCATAATTCGTTTTATTTTCTAAGGTTGGTTTTTATAGTTAACAATTTTCAAAGTTTCAATTTTTCAAAGCCCGCCAAAACGCTCCAAATCTATGGCCGGTCGGGTTTGATCAGTTTTAAGGTTAGAATGTCAAATGTCAAAACAAGGTTGAGCTCAACCGTACTTAATTTTATATTCTATTCATGGTAAACCATAACGAAACATAAGAAATAAAAGGTTTGTTCAGGAATACTCTAATTTCAATAATCTTTTTTTTTTACAAATTGAACAAAGCGAAAGAAGTATACAAGGGATGTAAGAAAAGAGTAAGTGTTGGAGTGAAAGAACGAAATAAACGTCTGGAAGAGGAAGAAGGAATCAAAATGACAAAACACTTCCAAGAAAATATTAAACTGTTTTAAACAGGTCAAAAAGTCCCGAAATGGTACAGAAAGCGTATGTATGAAAGTGATAAAACAAAAGATGGAAAAATGTTAACGAATGAGAAAGAAATAAAAGTGAGATGGATGAAATACTTTGAAGAGGTTTTTGAAAGCAACCCGACTGAAAGTGGTCCCAGTGGCGAATCAGATATGAATGACGTTGGCGTGAATGATCCCAAAATCAGCATGGATGAAATAAAAAGAGCGATTAAATGTATGAAGAATGGTAAGGCTGTTGGTTTCGACAATATTTCTGCTGAATACTTTAAAGGAGATAGCCGTATAATTCTCACATGGTCATGCAAGCTTTTTAACCAGTGTTTAGAGGAGGGTTACACGCCATTAGATTGGAGGAGGGCTGTGATCATGCCTCTATACAAAGGTAAAGGGTCACGTATGGAATGTGGGAATCACAGGGCTATTAGCCTGCTAAGTTCAGTTAGAAAGCTGTATGGTAGGATATTGATTGAAAGGGTACAAACGAAAATAAAAGATAAAATATGGGATGTGCAAGGTGCATTTATTAGCGGAAGAGGGTGTACGGATCAGATTTTCTCGTTTCGTATGCTAATAGAGAAGTTTCTGGCAAAAAACCAGAAACTCTTCTGTGCCTTTGTAGATCTACAAAAAGCGTACGACCGAGTTGATAGGAAAAAATTATGGAAGGTATTGTCCAAGTATGGAGTGAATACGAATCTCATACAGACAATCGCATCTCTGTACGAGGAAAGCATTGCATGTGTTAGGGTAAACGGTGATTTTACGGAGTGGTTTGACATCACAAAAGGTGTTAAGCAAGGTTGTGTAATGTCACCGTGGTTATTCAATCGATACATGGATAATTGTATGCAAGAATTGAAAGAGGTGGGCTTGGGCGCAAAAATGAGTAGTCTGCAAGTATGTGGCCTGTTGTATGCTGATGATGCGGTTCTGATTGCTAACAGTATAGAAGATCTACAGTCCCTCGTATCTAGGATGAACGAAGTATGTATGAAGAATGAGCTAATGATTAATGTAAGTAAGTCTAAAGTCATGGTGTTTGAAAGAGAGAGTACGAAAACAGTGTGCAATATAGTTGTGAATGATGCATACTTGGAGAAGGTAGACGAGTTTGTGTATTTGGGAAGTATGTTTACGAGAGATGGAAAGACTGATAGTTAGTTAGTTATAAATTGAAGAACAATGATAGAGCTTAAAGTCACCCAAATTAATTTTAAATTATGCCAAAACTAAAAAAAAAAACAAAACAAATTCTAAAAATAAAAATGTCCAAACTAATCCAAAAACAAAATATGCACGTGACGTCAGATATTCTAAATGCAATGGTACCAACATAACAAGATGATACGATTTTTTATTCACTTTTAAATAACGAATTATAATTTCTACCTATAATTACACAATAAGAGATATATATTCAGAATCAGCATTTGCTGATTTACATGAATAAGTATTTTTAAAGCCATTATTTTTTTCACTGGAGTTTCCTATTATTATTTGTAAAATACATTCGTAAATAACACTGTCTTGCTCTGCATCGAAATACTCACGACCGCATTGTGTACGCCCCTCCTTAACTAACCTTACCCGATCGATATAGGATAATATTTGGGGAGCAGTCAAATGGAGCAATATTAAAAATGCTTTAAATTTAATTTTAAGTTGCGTGGCATGCGAACATGAACATTTCGATACAGCTACATAAAAACCTGCAGTTTTTCGATTGCTTTTTTACATCTTTCTAACAGTTATGTAAGCACGAAAATAAAAATAAAGGCAATGAAATACCAGGAATGTTTTCGAAAATGGATTCTGGACATTCTTCTTTGACAATGGGATGTTTTGTATACTCTATATCGATTTCCGTAAACAACACCGCCACACTCTCTTCCGCACTTGTGCCTGGTTCTAACTTGATGTTCATGAAATCCATGCTTTTAAGTAAGGATATGGTATTTCTGTTTTACTGTAGCTTTACAACGAGGTTGAAGGATTTCTTGAGAGAATATGTGAATGTTTTGGTCGAAGGTTTACAAAATGGCGAAACTAGTAATGAAAAAAATCATTACTGTTAAAAAAGTGACAGCAAGTACAATTGGAGACGAGACGTTTATCCATAGAAACATCAGAATTATGAAAATCTTATTTGTGTTCATGATAAAATCTCAGTGTTGCCATTTTATATCTTCAATTACCGAAGACGCTTAGGAAAATATCAATGCTGGCGGAAATTAATATTTTTGCGACGTTTTTATTTTTATTCCTAGTTATTTTGATATAGCCTTTTGTAATCACCTAAAATAAATGACCGAATTCACAAGAAATACTTAGCTTGAAAATGTGCATTTTAAATAATAGGACTGGAGCGGCCATAAAATAATCTAGTTCAAAGGCTAGCCGAACCTATTGTTAGAAAAATTGTAACTACTATATCGTAAAATAAAATAATCTTAATTGCTATTTTGGAAAGTCCGCAATTCCTTTGAGATTTTATGGGACGGCAATAAACACCTCAAAGGAATTGAGCCGCCCGACGGAACAAAGGCCCGCCGAACAATGCGGGTGAGAAAAGAATACCTACATGTAGACAGAAGGCTCTAGGAGACAGTCGGGTGAAGTCTTCCGCCGAGGAAGCACGAGAGTCGCGTGCAGTCTTCCACCGAGGAAGCACGAGTCGGTTGCAGTAGTCCGCCCAGGACAGACGAGTCGGTTGCAGTAGGTTGCAGCCAAGTGAATCTCTAACTTTAAACAACAACTTTTTCATACAAATAAGCCAGTGAACCTCTAATTTTAAGAATACAACTTTTTGTGTAGAATTGAGGAAGTTATTAGTTAATTTTAAGTACAAAGACTTTACGAGTAGATTTAAGTAATTGCCTATCTAGTTTGATTGAATTTATTATGTCTAATTAAGATTTACTCTAGTTTTAAGACTAACCCCACGACTATCAAAATAAATTACTTGTAACTACCTTATATCGCTTTTCTGTTCCTCCCTTTTTGCGTTATTCCTAGAATTATACCCACTGCCCTACACACGGTCATATCAATCTGTTCGCTGAGAAATAAATAAAATTGTTAGGGAAATTATCATGAAAGTATTTATTGGTTGTACGTCTTCATAACATAGTTTTGTTAAGCGCCCCACCCGAGAATGACCGTGTTGAATCATCCTAGATCCAGAATAACGTACAAATGTCCTCTGCCAGCAATACTTGCCACGTTTCTTTAGTACATAACAATATGGTGTTTTTTATATAATTTATATCCTTAACATTTTTGTACTAAAGCAATCCACCTTTTTAAAATTACCGGGGCAAGATGCAAATGTTGAAAAAAATATCGCGATGTCACATAATGTTGTGTCTATAATTAGGAAAAAGGACAAACTAACTTTTTTCAGAACATCCACCAAAAACTTAAAATACCTTGCCGGAGAGAAGGTGTAGAAAAAGTTGCTTCTTTAAGGCTGCTCTCTGACGGTCCGGTGAGGAATGAACATTTCACTCGTTACTGCAGACACTGCACAGAAAAGTGAAGTTTGCTAAAGTAAGGTAACGGTTTGCAACGCAGTCCATTGTGGGACTTTTCTGCGCAGTGTCTCCAGTAGCGAGTGAAAAGTTCATTCCTCACCGGACCGTCTAAGGATATCATGTAATATGCATTTATCTATGGTAAAGCAATTTGACGTCTCGCGTCTCGTATTACACCAGAGGATCATTTTAGGGTTGTTTTAGTAATTCGCAATGTTTTCACCATAAAGTTGTTATAATTTTAGGCCTGGCTATTTCTAACATTAAAGTGACAAGGTATTAACGTTTCTCGGTAAGGTTGCAGAGAACCGCTTTAGTTTTAAATTCCAATACGTCATTTTATTCCAGCCATCAAATATTTCTTAAATTAAGAGGAACGGCCGCGCTGCCTGTTTCATACATAACAAAATTTTGGATTTGGGCCAAAATACCCAACTAAACTGAACGATGATTTTGGTAATTTTACATAATATACTGTTAGGTTAATAAAAATAAATAAAAAGTAATTACACATGCGGCTTTTCAAAATATTTCACTTAATTTTTTACTTTACGTAAATCAAAATACGTAAATATGTAAGGGAAATTGACGCCATGTTTAATGTTGTTAGTATGATAATAAGACGATTTTTAGGTTCTTAGGTTATTAGGTTGGGTTAAGTAATAAGATGATTTTTAGGTTCTTAGGTTATTAGGTTGGGTTAAGTAATAAGATGATTTTTAGGTTCTTAGGTTATTAGGTTGGGTTAAAGTAATAAGATGATTTTTAGGTTCTTCGGTTATTAGGTTGGGTTAAATAATAAGATGATTTTTAGGTTCTTAGGTTATTAGGTTGGTTTAAATAATAAGATGATTTTGCAGTTGGCGCTTCCGACAAATGTCATAACAACATTAAAGATGGCGTCGATCCCCTTACATATTTACGTATTTCGATTTACGTAAAGTAAAAAATAAAGTGAAATATTTTGAAAATCCGCATGTGCAATTATTTTTATTTATTTTTATGAACCTAACAGTATATTTCTTTTTTCTAAATTATGTATTTTTCTACTGAAGCGAAATTGCATAAAATTACCATGATTTTTTTTAAATTAAAGGTTTAGTAAATATCTAGTGGTGGGGGAGAAGTATTTTATTTATTTTTGTTTTAAATTATGAAGTATGGAAAAAACAACATTTAATGCAATAATAAATATGATGATTTAAAAATATAAAAACAAAACATTTAAAAAATAATGTTTTTTCTGGTCGATATTTTAAATCATGTGCGGAAAATTTGTGCTCCAACGTAAATGGGTAGTTTTTAATTAAATTTAAAATCCAACCTTAATGCTTATTTTAATACTTACAAAAAAATTATTTTATATTTCATTATGTATTCAAAGTAGACTGAGTAAAACTTTTTTTTAGATCACTGTTAGCCCCCAAATAATTGTTAAAAGTGCCTCTAAAATCGCGATAAATCAATTCCTTTATTTGGCCTATATTTCAAAATGTAAAATAAAAATAAATAATTTGCTTCTAATCCGTACTAGATATTTAATATACTTTTTGATGAAAAAAATATCATTAGGTTTTTAGGTTAATTGTCTATTCTTACAGTAATATTTTTCTGTGTTTATTATCTGTCTATACATTATTGTGTATTGTGTAGGTGGTTTAAACAAAATATTTCTTATTAATTTTATTGCAAAAATAATATTTTATTACTTCTACTCCTTTTTGCCGATGATATTAACCTATACAAAGAAATATACAATATTAGCGACTGCATAATCTTACAGTTAAACATCGATAAATTACACCATTGGTGTATCGCTAACAACTTATTTCTCTACGTTGATAAATGCAAGACACTGACATTTTCTCGAATCAAAATCCCCATTGTCATTTAACGACGCTATAGTTAACAAAATCTTGGAAAAAGTCAACGAAATTAGTGACCACGGAGTTTTGTTTGATACGCAATTAAATTTTCTAAATCACATACAACATATAACTAATAAAGGTATGAAGACATTGGGATTTATAATTAGAACTATCAACGACTTTGATTCGCTGGAAGTTAAAAAATCGTATATTTGTCATAGTGCGAAGCATATTAGAATACAATTTAATACTATGGTCCCCATACTATCTTATTCATATACAAAAAAATATATTGAACTCGTGCAGCGCAATTTTTTACGTTTTATTAACTTCAAACTGCACATACCAATACAACACATAAACTATACATTCTTGCTAAATACACTCAAAATACATACTCTAGAAAACAGAAGAAAAATAACAGACTTAACTTTTTTATTTCAAATTATTTATTCCTTATTAGACTGTTGTGAACTCCTGCAACTAATCAACTTTGAATTACCTCATCGAAAAATTCGGCAAAATATGTTATTCTGTAACAATAATTCTGGGACTAACTACCAAATGCACGCACCCATTTCTAGTTTACACACACTTGGAAACAAATTCATCTCTGCTATAGATATATTTAATATAAGTTTACCCATGTTTAAAAGATACCTGAATGATATTTTTACATTGCAACAATTATACGAGCATCGCATATGAGCTATTGTTTAATTATGTTTTCTTTATATTATCTTTGTACTTACCTACAATCCAAATATTTGTTCCTCTTTTTTCTTTCTTTGTATCATAGACTATACTATGTATTATGCAATTTCATACATTTTTGCATAATCCGAAATATAAAAATAACTCACAATGCCATGCACTCATATTATATTATATTATGAACTTGTGTATTATGTATCATGTTGATCAGGCTATTACTATTCACAATGTCATGCACTCATATTATATTATATTATGCACTTGTGTATTATGTATCATGTAGATCAGGCTATTACTATTCACAATGTCATGCACTCATATTATATTATATTGTGCACTTATGTATTATGTATCATGTAGATCAGGCTATTACTATTCACAATGTCATGCACTTATATTATATTTTATTGTGCACTTGTGTATTATGTATCATGTAGATCAGGCTATTACTATTCACAATGTCATGCACTCATATTATATTATATTGTGCACTTATGTATTATGTATCATGTAGATCAGGTTATTACTATTCACAATGTCATGCACTCATATTATATTATATTATGCACTTGTGTATTATGTATCATGTAGATCAGGCTATTACTAATCACAATGTCATGCACTCATATTATATTATATTATGCACCAGGTATTATGTGTGATCAGGCTACATATTCACAACGTCATACCATATTATATTATATGATGCTAGATTGTATTGTGTTATTTTTTTTGTTAACTTTTTATTTCTGTACAAAATCATTTAAATGTCAAAATATGTAAACTCCCATTGGGGCGTTAATAAATAAATAAATACATAACCAGTTCCTTCGTGAAATAAAACACATTTTTTATTTTGTAAAAAATACTGTATTTAATGTTGAGATTTTTAAGTCAAAACTGTAATAAACATCGCATAGGAAATAATAATCAATTAAAAAGTGTTTACAAAGTATTTTATTATATTTTTAGTCCATTACCGAATAGAAATATTCATATCTATACAATGTTGTTATCACTTCGTCATCCTTCAATCGAATTACACTCAATATTCTGTTGACGAAACATTCTTCAAAGTGTTTTGAGCATGGAATAGAGCTCTCGGTTGTATCCATAAACCTTCAACAACGATTCTTTTTTTCTCTGTTACATGCACCAATTGGTAATCTGAACTGCACTTATATCACAAATTTGTTATACACGGTGTCCGGAAACTAGTGACACAAGCGGGAAACTGGTGAATCTACACCACAATAATAATAATGCTTTCCAGAAGGCGTATCATCGGTTACAATAATAACACAAAAAAAAAAGAAATAGCAATACGTAAAAACAAAGTTATGTAAACATATTAATTAATACTAAATGAAAAAGTTTTATGGTGCATATTATGGTCTTCCTTCTCCAGGCAATCGTGGCAGTAATGATGGTATTTTTATTTTTTCTTGTATTTTTTCGGCATTCACTATATCAATTTCTAGACATTTTGTTTGGAAGTTTTAATTTACCATGTACTTTTGCTATTTTTGGATTATTAAATTTAAGAAAGAAAGAAATTTACTTTAAGAAAGAAATTTACTTTAAGAAAGAAATTTACTTTAAGAAAGAAATTTACTTTAAGAAAGAAATTTACTTTAAGAAAGAAATTTACTTTAAGAAAGAAATTTACTTTAAGAAAGAAATTTACTTTAAGAAAGAAATTTACTTTAAGAAAGTTTTAAGAACGCTCGTCATGGCACGGTTGTGTCGAAACCGGTAGCGAATTTAATAATCCAAAAATAACAAAAGTACATGGTAAATTAAAACTTCCAAACAAAATGGTATTTTTAGATTGACGTACTCTACACCATTAGATTCCCATCCGGTGGCGGAGAAGTGCCCTGATAGAGATATCAGAAAACCTTTTTTTTTCATTCTGATCATTTCGACATTTTAAAAACTTTTTTTAAATTTATTTTTTAAGAAATTAAAGGGTTAAAGAAATATTGGAGGCTGGTCTGCGCCTCGGCGCATTAAAATATATTAACCCCGTAATTACTTTTTTCAAATTGACTTAAAAACTTCGAACTTCGGACTCGATTTATTCGAAAACGAACGCCAAAATAAAGAAAAAAATATATATTCCACGAAATCGACTCCAATATATACGTATTCCTGGTTTTAATTGTGTGATTATACAATATATACAATATTTTGTCATTTATTAATATTAATATTTAGTAAAGTGACTTTTTTGTATGTTGCTTTCGTGTATATTATTTGTATCGTAATTTATTTTGTATTGTAGTTTACTTTATTAATATTTTGTATCGTAGTTGAGTTTTAATATAATCCTGACGAAGGAAAGGTATTTCCGAAATCGGTAGTGATTATTATAATAAATTTAAGTGGTTCTAAACAAATTAATGCGATTATATTATTAAAAACTAGATATATTTACTTTCATTATTATGTCACGTATGAGAACTTTGTAAAATATTAGCAAAACATAAATAAATAAATTTGTTCTACAATTATTTTCTCTCTCCACTCTTCTTTTTCTAACTACACCCGTGTACAAAAATATCATTTTTTTTTTCTAAGCTGTTCTCCACGAAAAGTTTTATTTTGAAGAAAAAAATCCTTGAGAAAAAGAGTGTGAACCAGGCTTTAGTCAGCTGTCAAGAATTGTTTTCGGAGGTTTGTATACAGAATGAATAAAAGTGTACATTTGTGATATTTTCTAAAAGAATAGTAATGTGTAATGTTAAGACATATGTCTTATTTTAAACGTTGTTTCTAGTTTTATTACGTAATATATTAAAATCATGTTATTAATATCCAGTAATAAGTAACAATTATTTCTGAAAGAGCACCTTATTATCCCCATTGTGAAACAGAATGTCCTTAGAAAGCGTAATGATGAATAAAAAAAAATAAAGATATTTCTAATTGACAGTTGTAGATAAAGTATGTATCTTTCCAATGTGATACTAGTTTTTTGTGATAAATTTAACAATTATTCGAATTCAGATCATGCAATTGTGACAGTCCGCAAACCAATTTAAAAAAAAATATTTTTTCTTACTAAAAAATTAACATCTGTTTACATATTAAATACTGTTTTTAAATGTCTATGACTATAGACATTTCAAGTAAACCGTTTTTTTTTTAATACGCTGTCGCTCGAGTGATCATGTATTTAGAAGTGATACCGTGCTGCGGGCATTAACCCTCTTAGGGCCGGTATTTCAATGCAATAATAATTATTAATGTTGTTTTCGGCGTTGAATTTTTGTGACGCCGTCTAGTACCGGAAACCAAGAACTATTGTCTAGCTCCGTCGTCCTTGTTAATATTAATAGGGTTTTTGTGGATTTCAATTGCTTTCGTAATTAGACTCGCTCGAAACGGCTCAGGTCTTCCCAGAACTTCCGGTTTCAATTAAGTGCTCAGCAAATTGCCGAAAACATTTAAACTATATGTTTTCATGATATCTTTAGTAGCGACAGTACGAATGTTGATATTTACGGGTTTGTGAGTAATTTAAATTTAATCAATCAATGCAATATTACAAAAATTTTGACTAAAAAGTATTTAAAAAAAAAAATCTGACCGGATATTAGAAGGTTTTCAATTTGGATTTGGATGAGTGTTTCAGGCTAATAATTGTATTAGAATTGTATTTATAATGATATTTTCAAAGTACAAGAACACTTTTTTTTCAATTAACATTTTTTTTTTACATTTCTTCCAACGAATAAATCAAAAATTATGATGCTCCTCTTGGCAGCAGAGAAGAACTTCATATAAGGTAGATTTATCATATTAAGAGGTATTTCACTTATTATACGAGACAGGCTTTTCTTCACCGTGCGTACGAAAATGTCTTTTCAAGTTTGATTTGACTGTGGAAGAGTAACTACAGTAAGAACATGAGAATGGTTTAACTCCAGTGTGAGAACGCAAATGTCTTCTATAGGATGACTTGTAGGCACATGTGTAGCTGCATCTTGTACAAGAGAACGGCTTTTCTCCAGTATGTGTCCGCATGTGAATCGTTAAGTTTACCTTTCGTGAACACGAATAGCTGCAGTTTGAACATGATAACAACTTTTCTCCAGAATGAATGCTTAGGTGCCTTGTAAAGATTCTCCTTTGTGAACAAGAATAGCTGCAGCTTGAACACGAGAACACCTTTTCTCTGGCGTGAATTCTATGGTGATTATTCAAGTTATCCTTTCGTGAACAAACAAAAGAGCATTTGGAACATGCGAATGGTTTTTCCCCAGAATGAATCCTTAGGTGACTTTTCAAGTTAGCCTTTCGTGAGCATGTAAATTCACACTTGGGACATGAAAACGGTTTCTCACCAGAATGGGCCCGCAAGTGAATTACTAATAAGGCATTTGCTGAACACGAATAGCTGCAACTTGAACATGAGAATGCTTTTTCTCCAGTGTGGGTTCGCTTATGAAATATCAAGTGCCACTTAGAAATGAAACATTTTTTGCATTCATCACATGCGAATGATTTAGAAATGATTTCCTTTTTACCTCGATATCGTTGGATTTTTTCCTCATTCTTAATTTTCAAACTTGAACCTGAAAAAATAGGAGATATATGTTAAAACTCTACGTTGTCACGTGTACTAGACCAGCGAAAATTAAAAAAATAATATTAATACATACTAATAATATTATTGCTGAAATAATAAAAAAAAAAAAAACAATAATTTAAATGTCTGCTTGGCAAGCCGTGTGTAACCGCGTTTAATTAAAGGAATTGGAAATTGACAATTATATTGAATACGGAGGCATCCGAAGTCTTGGTAAGACTAGATCCCCATCAGTAGCTTCACAACAGTTCGGAAATTCCCTCGGAGGGCGAAATAACTTCATACACCAGCAACTATACCTGCCAGAACTTCAAATCGTAATTTAATTAAATATTAGAAATTAATCACGTATTACACTTGCATATAAACAAAACATGACGTGCACAAAGAAATAGTATATTTTTCATAAAGGGTTTTCGTGCCACGACCCGACAGACTTTAACCAGTGGTTCCTGAGCATATTTGGAGTACAAAATACAGATGTCGTTTTATATTTTTTCAAATAAAAAAATAACAAATCTAACACACGTCGAAACAGATCACATGATTCGTGCTACGTCTCGTCTGTACGGTGCTTCTGGAATAAGACGGAGCACGAATTGCGTAATGCGCTATGTTGTACCAAATTAATACTACAAAAGAAACATAAAAACGACTGAATAAATAAATTTATAGAAGAATGTCCCGGGCGAGCAGAGTTTATTTGTTTTGAATACAAATCAACAGTATTCTTCCGAGCTTGATGAAATTTTGCACACTTGACTTTCGAAACAAGAGGAAGGTCACTGGGTAAGGACAGGGGTGTGGGTGGTGATGGTAACACATCGCAACCTCAAAAATTTAGTCCAAACCATCGATAACCCCGGACAACGCCGGATCAGTAAATGGATAAGTAAAGTTGCATAGCGCATTTGTAGTGAATACTCCCCCTGAGGGTGAGGTGGTATAAGTAAGGCATAAATCACAAATGAAATATTTAAGAATATCGTTTTTACCGTCCATTTTGCGAACGTTTTCAGAGCGTTCCAAGCATTCTTCTTTAATATTCGGCAGGTCGACATCTATTTCCGTGTATGAAATATCAACTCGGGCTTCTTGTGGAGTCCCTGGGTCTACCTTTAAGGTAACTTTAACCAGGGTTGAATGATCCATCGCGCCATTTCCTCCTGAAATAAACAAATATGTTTAGAGTTCATGGAAGCATTGTTTTTGTTGGAAAGACTAACTAACTCTGCATCACCCCGTTTGTCCACAGAGGTGGCATACAATTCTTTCTTTTTCATTCATCGTCTCATACATTCTCGTCTGTTATTCTGACTTCTGACATGACCCGACTAAAGTAATGATTAACTTGATCGTGCCATGTCTTCCTCGGGCATCCTGGCTTCTTCTTTCGTTCAGATTCATGTCATATATTCTCGTCTCCTTTTTCCGCTAATTTTCTTTGCATGCCCAAACCATCTAAGCGTTCCCTTCTTCAACTTACTCATTCGCCTCAGATATCTCATTTCAACAGCATCTAGTTTACTGTCTTCTTTCCTCTTTAGATTGTGGACTGCTAGCTTCGCTTCTTTGGACGAATTTTCGTTATCGCGTTCAGTCCTCCGTTAATGGAGTTTTCTGCATTCACCTTTTTTCAATATCCCTACCAGTTTTACCTAACTCTCGTAAACATACTTCCCAAATATATAAACTCATTGACCTGCTCCAAGTATTCATCATTCAAAACTATATTGCACACTGCTTTCGTACTTCCCTTTCTAACAACATTCATCGCTTTGTTTTGCGCATAGGTAAACAAGTTATACAAATTCCAAAACGATGAACTTATATGAAAATCAATATTGTAGTCATAGTCAAAATTCGTGTAAATTGAGTTTTTAAAGTTTAAAAAAAACTCAAGGAGCAGATAGCGAAGTAGGCAATATCGGTAACTTAAATCCCCGGGGTCGCGGTGGCCAGCTGCCAGCCGTGCGCTGCAGCGACTCCGTTGCTGAGTTTGCTGTTGCTGGATTCGGGCGACATAGACAGCCCATGGACATCACCCATGGACAATCAAGGAACATAGACTCTATTTATATACATTAATCCCTTAAAGGGAACACACGACAAAAATATTAAATATAGAGTATTGAAATTACGTCTTAGGGTAATATATATAAACATATATCCACTTGAGATTGTTTAATAATCATTAAACAATCTCAAGTAGATATATGTTTAGCTCAATTTGAAGAATCCCTAACATCCTAATACATAAGGATGAGTATATCTAATTAAGTATGTATAAAATTTCTTCGTACCTGCCATCCGTTCCGTACCCTCGGAATACTCAAGGCATTCTTTCTTAATGTCGGGCAGGTTTATATCTAATTCTGTGAACGACATTCCCCCTCCATCTGCTCCTCCAGCCCCTGGCTCGACCCCGATGGCCACACCGTCCTTGTCAGTCAGATCCATAGGACGACGAATACAGGAAACAAGTCAGGTAGAAACTAATTGGAAAGAGTATTTGTTTTAAGTTATTAAGATCTACACAGCTCTCCTCCAATCACTATTAGAATATGGTATTATCGGATGGGGCAATGCTAATAATAATATTCCTAATTCACTCATTAGAACACAAAATTCCATCATGACAATTATACTTAAAGTCCCCGAAAGAACTAGCACTGACGAAATCTTTAACAATCTAGCATTATGTCAATAAAACATTTATATTCTAAAACAACAGTACATTCATAACTATTAAAAAAAATAATAAACACATACTAGAAACACTAGATCTCAGTCAAAAACACATCCAATAAGCGACCACCAATACAAAATTTGGACAATAAAGCTTCTTATAATATGGTACTAATTTCTACAAGAAAATAATATGGTTTACAAAGGGGATTTACAGGGTGCTATTATTTTGTTTACTAAATTAATTTTTGATCGAATTTTTTGTTTATTTTTAAAAAATTTCTAAGGCGCACAATTCAAAGAATACGTATTAATATTTTAATGCTTAAACTTACTATTTATTTATTGATTTTTTACTTATAAATAAGTAACAAACGTACATTGTGAATAACTCTTCAAAACAAAATGACTAGAAAACGTTACAAAGTTATTCAAAGAAATTCAAAAAACATTTATACATTTAAAACTCAAATAAAAAGCGGGATCCGTTACATAGGAAGATCTGAAATAGAATACATATTAACACCAAATACAGACTGAGACAGAAACCATCTAATTTCACTTAAAACGCCCCATATTACAATTCTTCAATAATTTCATGAAATTCAAATAATTCAATTTAATATTATGCAAATGAAATCCTCGGGACGGGAAATCCAGTGAGGATAACATAATTTTTAAACTTGTTATAAAAAAGAAAGATTACAAAACATTTATTATTAATACTATAAGTTTACCATGAAGGATTTAAAATACAAATGTCTTCCTAATTACGAGGAAAGTTTTCTGAACTATGGAACTTACTACCAATTTACAGAAAATTTCCGCACTCACCAATACCCATCACCACACAAGAGTCCTGACTACTCCCTGCTAACCGGAGCTAGTGAGACTATGGTATCCGCTATCAACTATTTTGGAACGCATAAGGCTATATGTTCCTGCTGACTACCTAAGACAGAGTCGTTATAGATTATCTTCCTGCCTGTAAGACCAACTTGCCAATGGTTCTACCGGTGGGGAGGAGTATATTGCTCCTGAACTAAATCTCACACGAATCGACATATTTTGCGTCAGTTAGGAGAGATTCAAAAGGGAAATCCCATTGATTCTTGAAAGAATCTCTACTCATTGAAGCGATGTTCATCACCAAAGCCTGAAATTTTTTCAATTTCCCCAAAAAACTATTTATTTCATAAATATTTAAAAATAAAAGTACGTCTTTACACCCCATCGGATACGTCGGCGTTCAACGGGTACGTATTTTGTGTTTCCGATGGGCAATCTCGGCGATCTAGAATAATTTTAGCAATTGACAAAAAGGTCACTGCCCAGCTTTACATTCCGGAGGCCGGAGTGCTGCTGGTTTTCAGCAGTTAAGTATGTGTGATGCACCTATAATTTGTAAAAATACTGGTTCAAAAATGTATTGTCATTGACATAAAATCACAGTAAAGTAAAATTTCTTTACCCTAAAGATAAGCACAATGCCCTATCCTTAAAAAAAGAGCCGGAATCGGGCGCCTTGTCACCAAACACGGCTAAAGCAATTTCAAGCAACGTCATGATTCTGAATTGTGGTATTTCACCGGGGCGATCCGCGATACTGACAACATCTGTACTCTCGTATATGAAATAACCTAAACATAGCGTTTACACGACATACGTCAAAATGATTCGGTTGTCATACATAACTTAATTAGATAGTAAAGTTTATAGTGAGTCAGAAGGTGTAAGCCGCAATAAATTTTAAAAGGTAAAGTAAATAATACAAAGATAAAATACTAACCTCTTGCAATGATTTATGAAATCTTCGAAAAATATGTGAATTCTATTTCTAGAGGATTTTGACGTATGTTATCCACAGACACTTGTAAGAATAGATAGGTGACTAATATGATATATGAATGAGACAGGATTATATTTCATCTAGCGATAGGAAAAATCGATTATTGATTGATTATTTTAACAATCGAAATGTTCTGAGACATTGTCTGAGATAATCGATTCTCTCGTATCTTGGACTTTAACCGAGATATTCATTTGATTGTCAGAAAATCGATTATTCATTCGAAAAAATTGTTATAGATAAATTTTCTCGGACTGAGAATCGATTTGCAAGTCCGAGATACGAAATACGAGAATCGATTTTAAACTTCGAGAAACGTCAGAATACATTGGAATATACAAACCGAGACAATCGTTCTTAACTCCAAGAGGTTATATTATTACGAGGTACTTTAAAAGTATCAAGTATTAATAAAAATAAGGATGGATATCTCGAAGGTATATTGTTACTTACACTGATTGTTAGTTAGTAAACATATTATTTGAAGATTTTGTACGCATGTTCAATAACATTATATTTTTTGTAATGTCATTGTGCACGTTGATGTTAATTATCCATCAAAATGTGTTGCGTGTATTAAATGATTTAATTATGTTTTCAAGTTACAAAATGTAGTACTTATGTGTTTTTTTTTTTTAAATACAATGGGGCTTAACACAAAGTTAAAATTTATACCTGCTACCTGCCGGCTAAGTAGCTGGAAGTCTAGCCTATCAGTAAATTTTGAAAATGTTATTTGATACCCATTACGTGTTTATTTACGACATATCTACCAACAAGGAAGTTATGTTAAGGATAAATTAATATTTGTTGTTTTGATTTACAAATTTGGTACATTTTAGATGGAAGATGACATTCTTGAACGTTTAGAAGGTTGGCACGTATTTTAAGGTTTTGTATGAAGGTACATGTTGGGAAAGATTAACAGGTTTGGTTAAGTGTATAGGTTTTTATAAATGAATTAAGAAGATTGTAAGTCAACAATGTCGTAATAAGAAAACCACACAAATGCAATTTTTGATTGTATTGATCATTGCGTGATTCTTTCAATTTTTGCCTAAACAAATTAAAAATACATTATGTCAAAGACGAAATGGAAACACTATTATTGGGATAATATCTGAAATTGCATATACGTAGTTCTTATGAAGGCAGAACAACCCCCCCGGAAATGGAACTCATCCACTGGCCGAAGTTACAGCTCTCGCTGAACTTCGAGCGATGCATTCGTAACTTTATGTTTCGAAAAGGGATATTTTGATTATCAAAATTTTAATTATCCCCATCACTAACCGAGATTTCTAATGGGTTGTATTTTTCTATGGATATTTCGATATAAAATTCCATAGAAGAGGACAATCCATATAGAAACTGGACGAAAAAAGCCATTTGACATTAATTGGACGGCTAAGGGGTATGTATATATATACTTATTTTCAGATGTTAATTCATTTGCGGGGAAATAGCTGCTAATTTAATCCTCCCGTAGGATTTGTTTGGGCTTTTTACGTTTTGTGTGGACACTTTCGTCATACCGGGCGAGTTCATTTATAGATTTGTTCTTGTGATTTCTTAGACCGACGTAAAACCGCTTTGCTTGGGTCAAGTCTTTATTTTAGTAGCGGGTCTTCCGAGTCTTCGTGGATTTGGGAGTTTCTCATCCAACGGGGCGCTCCGAGCGCGAGCCTAATGGCTTTATTTTGGATCGTTTGGAGTTTTTTCATACTTTACTGTGCGTTGTTACCCCATATTGGGGGTGAGTATGTTATAATGTGTCTGATTATGGCTTTGTATATTAACAATTTATTTTTCATGGCTAGTTCGCTTTCTTTGCACATCATGGGGAAGAGGGCATTTAGGGCGTGTGGGGCTTGTTTTATTTTGTTCTTTATATGGTGCTGCCAGTTAAGTTTGGAGATCTCATGGCTTTGCACCATGATATGTTTTCGCCAAATAGGCGGAAGTTCGGCGGTTGTTTCGCTTATCTTTTGGAGAAGATTGGGGTTGACAGATATGTTTGACTAGCTGAGAAATTGGTGCTATGCTTAATACTTAGCGCGGAAGCCGTGTTGAAAATCTGGTAACAGGTTTTTTCATATATAGTGTCGTTTGTTCTGGCTATCATTATTTTTTCTAGAGGATTTTATCTAACGCGCGTAGGAGGCTAATGGTTGTAATTTTTGGCAAGGAGTATATCTTTCCCTGGTTTGAGGATCAATATTACGATGGCCTTTTTAAAGACTTTGGGGGATGTGAGCAGATTGAAGGATGTATTGGTAATGGCGATGAGGGCGCATGCGTCTTTTAGAGGCAGACATTTCAAGATTTTATTTGATATGGCATCCGGGTTTGGGACCTTCTTCCTGATTAGCGATTTTATTATTTTTGTGACTTCCTGTGGGGAGGTAAAATTGATGTGGGGGGGCGTTGGGAGGTTCGCGGCGAAGGCGGCTATTGTTTTATTAACCGTGGATACAAATGTGGGGTCGTCGTATTGGTACAAGGAATGAGTTTTTTTTTTATTTAAAATTGTGTAGCGTTACAGTTATTTTATTTTAGTACATAAAACAGGCAATATTACCAAAACTTACATACATGAATGTTTAAAAAGTAATAATTAAAAAGTACAATGCACAACTATCATCTGGCAAAAATGATACTAAAGCAAATGACAAACAAGTGAAAGATCGAAAACATATAAGTAGGTACATAAATTAACTCCTTATGGTCACCTGTGCTGATGGTACACTGTTTTGGTACTTAGTAAAAGCCATCATCACATTACCAGTTTGATATTAATGGTAAAACTTTTTTTAAATTGATTAATTGTATCATTAAAAATATCTATTTCATTATAAGAGCAGAGTATAGCATTGTAATTTCTTAATATTCGCGGAAAAGAAGAAAAATTTCCGGTATTGGTATGATAGGTTTTAATATAAAAAAAGTTTCCATATCCGTACACCTTACAGAGTGGTTTTGTCTCAGTTGTCTTCAGTTGTCCCAGGGTGGTGTTTGGCCTACAGTCCTCAGTTCATCGCATCCTGCCCCGATCCTCTTCAAAGCGGAGTAACCACCTTTTCCTCAACCCAACTCATTCATCATTTATAAAACGAAAATTCTACCAGTTGTTATCCATAGTTGCAAGACATGGCACCTCATGCAAAATGGTGAAACGAAATTAGCAGTCTTTGAGCGTAAAATTCTACGTTTGACCTACACTAAAAATCTGAATCTCGGGGGATAAAGATGGATTATGAACTCAAAAAGCTTACAGAGTTTCAAAACATTGAAAAGTTCTGTAGGTATAAGACTGCAATGGACTGGACATGAAGAAAGAATGCGAGATGATAAGACGAAAATTATGACCAAGTGGGGATAAAAAATACAGGTGGAATATGAGAAGGTTATATATCTAGAAATACTATTGATGCTTTTTCAAAGCTAACTTAAGACTGGGTGAGTAATTTCACTGACTACATCAGAAAGGCTGTCTCCAACGTGCGTTCGTAAATGTTTAGTTAAGGCTGATTTGCGTGCAGACAAGAAACTGCACTTAGAACATGAGAATGATTTTTCCCCAGTGTGTGTTAGCAGGTGTTTTTTTAAAGCGGACTTTCGCGAAGATAAATAGCTGCAGCTGGAACACGAGTATGGCATTTCTCCACTGTGAGTTCGCAAGTGTTGGGACAAATGAGACTTCCGTGAACAGGTATAGCTGCAGCTTAAACATGAGAATGGTTTTTCTCCTGTATGAACGAGAAAGTGCCTATTTAAAGCAGACCGGCTTGAACCAGAATATTCACACTCAGAACATGAGAATGGCCTTTCTCCACTATGAGTCCGCAAGTGTAGCGATAGGTGGGACTTCCGTGAACACAGATAGCTGCAGCTTGGGCACGAGAACGGTTTTTCTCCAGTGTGAAACGGAAAGTGTCTTTTCAAGGCAGACCTGTTTGAATATGTCTTATCACAGAAAGGACATGTATATGGCTTACCGCCAGGATGAGTTCGCAAGTAGGACTTGCAGGAAGATGCAACACTGTTACAGTCTTCTTCAGAATGAGTCTTGAAGTGTCTTGTTAAATTTGATTTCCGTGAACACGAATAGTTGCAGTTGGTGCAAGAAAATGGTTTTTCTCCAGTATGAGTCCGCTCGTGGGCTACTAGGAGAGCCTTCGAAGTACATTTCTGGTTACATTCAATACAAGCGAAGGGTTTGGATTTGATTTCCCTTCCATCGCACTTTCGTCGAACTTCTTCTTTATCCTTAAATTTGACGTTCATACCTTGAAGAGAAATTAACAAAAGAGTAAGGTTGAGGTTTTTAGCAAAAATTCATATTAAACATATTTATCAAGTGTCCAATCGGCTCCATTTTAGTTTTTCAGACATTTGAAAATTTACCGTTAAACTAGGTTCCTAGTTGTAGGTCCGTTTCGGCTTTTAAACAAATTGTGATCAGCAAAAAAACAACAACTGGCCTGTTATGCTTGTCAGCTGATCACAATTTGATAGAAAACTGAAGCGTACCCAAGAACCATAATGTAACGGGGGCATACATTTCAAACAAATTTCAGGTACAAACAAAACAAATAGCGCGATAATAAACCCAATTGATGACAATGCTACATTTGAATTTCTATGAAACGGCCCAACAAAGTGAACATTACTTGAAAAATCACTCAATCTGTATTGTTGATTTCTACTTCTCAGTAAAAAAAAATGTTACTTATTTTTCATAGTCTCGATAAAACAGTTGTACAATAATATATGAATTGTTTTGTGTTTAATTGGCAGAACTCAATTCAAAATTTAATGTAAATCAAATTTATTAATGTTATTATAAAGTTCTGTAAGTACCTAGTTCAATTTTTTTTTTATTATTTAGACATCCGTTCAGTGTTCAAAGTCGTTTGAAAAAGACAAATTTTAAACAAAAGTATATATTATGATATTTATAAATAGTTCATATTTTCCATGATGATGGAACGCTTGTTGCGAAAACGGTAGGGGTAAAAAATAAAATAAAAGTGGTATAAACAAAGTTTTATTGTTTCATTTAATTAAATTTGAAACAGTGTGAAACTGGCTTTGAACGCCAAAACAGATGCCACAATAATTAAAAAAAACTTAAATCTTGTGGAACTTAATAAAAACATTATTAAATTTGATTTACATTAATCAAAAAAATATAATTTAATACACTAAAATATTACGAACTAATCGGCACTCACCGAGCTTTAGAATCGACTCAAAAACTGGGCTGATGGCTAAGGTATAAATGATTATACCGATGGCTTATTTTTACACGGAGAGGAGTCAAAATTTGCGATTTTAAGTTAGTGGTTTAATTTCGTTATGAACATTATGCTCAGCTTTTGTTTCAATAGAAAAACAACTCAACTATAGTCTAGCTTATGGGTCAAAGCAGATATCTTCATATGTATATTTTTTAAATACACTGTTTTATCAGTGTTATAAAAGGACATTTAAAATTTAGGAATTTATGTTTTTTTCTTAATGCCTCACTATAGAAATAGGCCATCGACGTGTGCTTTTTGTGTGGGAATAAAAAAAATACCTTCATCTTGGCCAAAATTAGCTGAGCGCTCAATGCATTCCTTTTTAACATTCAGGACATCGATAACAATTTCGGCATATAAAATATCAACTCCGCCTTCTTCTTGAGTCTCTGGTTCTGTCTTTACGGTAACTTTCGACAGAGTTGGACGATCCATGGTGCCCTCTAAACATGAAAACATTATCAGTGCTTGGTAATACTTTGTATTGTAAATCGGGAACTTCGAATATATTAACAACAATATTCTTTCAAATATCTATTAAACATAATTATCGTCGTAACACGCAGACTAGAAGTCAACTGATATTTAAACAAAATCATTGTTGATAATCCTCTACTCCACAGCCGCAATGCTGTATACTCTTGTAGACACATACAAGACAACGATGATCCTGTTTCTGAAGTATTCATACAACTGTCACGTAAATAAGTCGAGAAGAAAAATAAAATTGGGGTCCAATCGTACTCAGATGATAGTGAAACAGCAGGTATTTTAGGTAAGCTAGGAGTAAATTCTTGATAAGAATATGTTCAAAAACTTTACACAACTATCAAGTACAAGCTTGTGACAGTTGCTGGTAGTGGGTAGATGGTAAATATAATTGGGTCAGCAATGCAGTCGTTTAAAGTGATACAGTAAAATAAACTTGATTTTCGGCTGCACATTATAATGCAATGTGATTATTAATTGAAATAACTCTTACAAACCGATAGAAGGTCAAGATTACAACATACCGTAAGCCGAGCTGTTTTAGGTACGATCGGTGATCATCCAAATGTTTCTCCATAGATAAACGTGTCAGAATATCGTAGTGATGCTCATGATTTGTTATTGTTTCACTTCGATACAATCGATATATATTTTTTATTATTTCCGGGCTGATTACCCAGCATTTTTTTTGTCTGAACAAAACTTCAATAGATACATTATAGAAGTAATTATGTAAGGATGGAGATTCATTTCGAATCCAATCCAACCGTTGGAATCAGCCCGACCCATGCGGATGACGTTTGGGTCCAGTAGTACTACGCTTGATGGAGAGAGGCAACATCAGTGCCTCTGGCGAGCGGATTGTCGACCAAACGTCTGTAGCGGGAAGGAATATTACATTATGCAGCTACTTTTTTTTCTTGACTTACACCGTTTAGGACGACGTTGAGCTTGATATAGCCTTTTGTAATCACCTAAAATAAATGACCGAATTCACAAGAAATACTTTTCTAAAATGTGCATTGTAAATAATAAAAATTCCCAGACTAGATCGGCCATAAAATGAATTTAGTGCAAAGATTTTATGGGACGGCAATAAAAACCTCAAAGGAATTATGCCGCCAGACGGAACGGCCCGCTGAACAATGCGGGCTATAAAAGAATACCTACAGGTAGACAACCAACAGAGGGCTCCAGGAGACAGTCGGGAGCAGTCTTCCACCGAGGAAGCACGAGTCGGTTGCAGTAGTCCGCCCAGGACAGACGAGTCGGTTGCGGTAGTCCACCCAGGACACACAACCTACTGAAATCTTCCGCCCAGGAAGGTTCATATTCTCGCTCCTTGGAGAGGCCGCCCAGGTCCTCTGACGACGAGGGAATTTTACGCTTCCATCCCAGAAGGAAGTAACTGATCTTCGCCCTTCGGAGATCAACATCGGAGACCGCCCAGGCCTCTGATTATCGCCGCGTTGCACCTACTCCCGATCCGGAGGTACATGAATACGTAGTGCGAACGCGAGGACTCTACATACAAAGCAGCCACTGGACCCTGGACAGCCATCACAAAAAGGGAAGTGCCTCTGACTCTAATGATACTTCCTCCACCCTGTCAACCAAGTGAATCTCTAACTTTAAACAACAACTTTTTATACAAATAAGCCAGTGAACCTCTAATTTTAAGAATACAACTTTTTGTGTAGATTTAAGGAAGTAATTAGTTAATTTTAAGTACAAAGACTTTACAAGTAGATTTAAGTAATTGCCTATCTAATTTTATTGAATTAATTATGTCTAATTAAGATTAACGCTACTTTTAAGACTAACCCCACGACTATCAAAATAAATTACTTGTAACTACCTAAGATCGCATTTCTGTTTCTCCCTTTTTGCGTTATCCCTAGAATTATACCTACTGCACCTACCCACCGTCATATCAAGCTTAGCAAAGTTTTTTTGTTTTTCCAAAAATACAGTTATATTATACAACTAATTATGTGGGGACCTATCCCTACAAGGATAGAGATGGAAAACAATGACGTGCAGTTGCTTTCTTGACTTTTTTTATCTGCACTTCATGTGTAAATTCATTCCGTGTGACGTCACACACACCCCCGCCTCATATTGCCCAGATTCTGGCCGTTTTAGTAAGTTTGGAAAAGTCGGATTTTGGCAATAATTTTTGATGTGATAACTTTAAAAATTGAAAATGAACTAGTTTTACTTATTCCGGTGGAAGAGAATTTGTGTTTCGAGAATTCTTTTTTTATGTTCAATGTCCAAAAGGAAGAACTGTCACTAGAACTATTTTCGTGATTATTTTCTATATTAGTCCGTTGTGTATAGATATGTCAAAGTTATTTAGTAATGGACGTTTTCATTGCGTGAATTACGTCTTACATTTCGTTGTCCGTTGCATAATGCTATTGTTGTTCCGCTTCTCTGATGTAATATTGTATAAACAACGTAATACTAGTATTATTTTAATAACCATCTCCCTTCCAAATATAAGCGTTTCTACCATTTCAGTGACGTTTGACGTTTGTTCGTAAGTAGATTCATAATATGTAATACTGATTAACTAAGTTCTAAATTATATAAATTGAAAATACACTTTGTATATACCACTTTACTTAAAATATATAAATATTTCTACATGTTTCGATAGCAATGCTATCATAAAATATTTTATTCCTGAAGATGATATCATTGCTATCGAAACATGTAGAAATATTTATATATTTTAAGTAAAGTGGTATATACAAAGTGTATTTTCAATTTATATAATTAATAATGATGCCACAAAGTTACAAAGCATTCGAAGAAATTATAAGTTCTAAACTCATTAATCGACGCATTTTTATTATAAGAATATATCGCATTATACTTTTTGAGCAATCTGTTTCTAAAACGCTTACCATATAATATATTGAGTTACCCAACACTAACCAGGTCAACAGGCGACAGACGAGAGTACGTCGGTTCGTTCATTGTTGATTTACGGCCGCTGTCACAAATGCAAACCATGCAATCAGTAAGTTTATCATTTTTTTGGACTTCGTAGAAGATATGTACTTCTCCCACGTAGTTAATTATTTTATTACAACATCTTTTTGTCTTGCGTTTGCTTAACGTTGGTTCGACCAACGCAACTACTTATCAGTTCTTAACTTGGGCTCCATTTCTCAGTGAACTTTGAACTTTGAATTTATTTGTTCACAGAGATCCTAAACAATGAGTTTACTGGCTCTAACATAATTATATAAGATTATCTATTGATACTTTACGGTGATTTTAATGGATTTGGGTTTTTTTGAGTGAGAACTAAAAACTATACTGCGGCTGTATGCAGGTTTTAAAATTATTCCTTACGTAGGACATTCTTCGGTTTCATATATTTGAATTTATCGTTTTCGCTGTAATTTGCGAGCGTATTTATTGTTGGATTAGAGTGGCCTTTTAGCTTCTAAAGCTCGACTTAAGAGAATCTGCATGCTAAGATCGACCTGTCAACAAGTATAAGGTTTTTCAGGTTGCTTCAGGAAGCCAACATTGCGGTTGTTCCTTAACTGAGCAGTCGCTATCTGTCGTTTTATTGTTAATGGAGGACGCGAGATATTTTATATTACTCTCTTCGTGGCCATGCATAATATTAATCTTTTTGTCATGGGGCTCATACATTTATCAACCGAATTTGGATTTAATCTACATATTTATGTAAATTTTTCCATATAATGCTTGATGTTTTGTTCGATCCATACTAAATTAATATTACATATGAAATAATATCATAACTGAATAAGATTGTGAAAGGGAATGAATACACAAAAAAAAGGTTTTCCCCGACAGCATTCTTGACTTTTTTTTTTGAGATAAAAATTCTAATTTATCTGACATCCGTTTGTCTGCTCACAACTTCAAAATTTGATATTTTTATTTCACGGGGTCGAAAAATCGCCTGTGAAATTAGTTTTGTAATGATTCAATTTACGGCCAAACCTTTGAATATTTTGTTCCAAGTGAAGCAAAATTATTTTAAGCCCCTTCATAACCATTCGCAAATAGAAATAATTAGTTCATGTTCTGTTACAGGTCTTATTTATTTTGAGCTGGGAGCAATTGCCATTGTATAAGAGATCGCTATCACAGAAGTGCCATGAATCTTCAAAACCAGGGGAGTGTTTTCATCAAGAGGGAACCAGGATCCCAGAAAGAAGGCGGAGTTGAAATACCGTATACGGATATAGATATCGAAATCCAGGATGTAAAGAAGGAATGTTTGCAGTATGCCGAAAGAATGCAGCCAGTTAGCAAGTTGCATTCCGTGTATCAAAAAGTTTGCTTATTAAATCAGATCATTCAAAAGTCAGTACAGCTATTTTTTGTGCGTAAACTTCACCCCCTTTCTTCCATTAATTTCCTTTAGAATATGAATTTTTTAAATATGTGTATGGTGTCAGTAAACGCAAGTTTTCTGTAAATGTAGAACATAATTTTATTTTTAATAATAGACATAATATGGTTGAAATTTTTTAACTGGAATTAATACCTGTCTCTAATTTGAACGGAATTTGTTTGTGGAAAGAATTGAAGAGTAACAAGAAGGTATTTAACTGGCACTCTGTATAAAAAAAATTATCACATGCCTTTTCAAAATAGGGCTTTTTAAACTTCTTGAATAAAATCATATCATTTTATTTTCAAGGCTATCCTTGTGCTAATGCAAAACTTCACTGTGATATCGGCCTAAGAATTTTCTCGCCAGTTACGAATAACTTGGTCACCTACTTCGAAACATCATTCTTGCATATATTACATATTGCCTCTGCACAGTATACGCATGTTTTATTAAGGCGTATACTCGTATTTATCGGTTTTTCTACCATCTGCGTGTACCTTAGTAAATGCAATTTTTTTTTACAGGTCATCTGCCGCCAGCAGGAAAGGCTCTTACGTGTCCCGACTGCACTCTGCACGTTCTCGAAAGGGTGCTTTTAAATTGCACATTCAGACTCACAGTGGAGAAAAATCTCTTTTTTTCCACCGTCTGCAACTCTTCATTTTCTCAAAAGAGTAATCTTAAAACACACATGCTTACTCACAGTGGAGAAAAATCGTTTTCTTCTGCCATCTGTCAATCTTCATTTTCGCAAAAGGGTAGTCTTAAAATGCACATGATTACTCACAGTGGAAAAAGCCCTTTTCCTGCACGGTCTACAGCAATTCGTTTTCTCAAAAGAGTAATCTTAAAACACACATGCTGACTCACAGCGAAGAAAAATCTTTCACGTGTACCGTCTATAAGTTCATGTTCGCATACGAGTAATCGTAGAATACATGTTCTGACTCACAGTGAGGAAAAGCTTTACTCATGTGCCCACCGACTGAAACTATTCACGTTTGATTGATGATTTTACGTAACACCTCTTTTACGTAGTATCCATTATTCAAAATAATAACAATCGTAAGTGGTTTAAATGGCGGACGTTTTTGGTTTGTTTATTATGTTTAACAGTGCGTTTATATTCTTAATTTATGTTATTCGTTTCTATTTAAAATATTCTCCGGACATATTTACAATGACTGTCCTTTTAATTTCTTAAAATTAGAACTGCCAGCGACTTACTCTGTTCGCATGAATTAATAATTGATCAATTTGATATTCCGGACCTGCTAGAAATGATAATATTCAGGATGCCTAGTAGAAATACAAGAAGTGTAATTCCTTTCCACAAAAAAAGTATTTCGTACTAACTTTGCCTTTAACTCGTTCATGGGTTTCATGGCCTTGGTAATAAATGTTATTCTGTGGATATTTTGAAATCAGGATTATTGAAGCAGTAAGTTTTAATGAACTCTCTTACTGTGAATCTAATCTGTAAGTTTGCTATTACATGAGTATTCTTTTTTTTACAGTAACTCCACACAGGAGGCTCTCAGGGAAATAATTTCCCTCAAGGCCTATATCGTCTTTGGGGATGCTGTGTGGAGGGTCTTTTAGAGGATAGGAAGGAGTGAACTCGGCTCTTGAACAGACCCATGTTGTAGGAGGGAGGAAACACAGAGGCAGGCAGATCATTCCACAGCCGATCTGTTGAACACGAGAACGAGTCGTAGAAGCGACCCGTTCCTATGTGACAAATGTTAAAGGTTGGGCGCGCGTTTGGCGTGTTTCCCGACTATTCACCGGTGCCGAAGGGATCAGTGACGCTAATTCCTCAGAGCATCTAGCGGTAGAATAAGGACAGCATTCCCATCTGACGTCTGTGCTCCAAAGATTGTAATTCGTTTCTTAAGATAGGTGAATCTATTAAACGTGCCGTCCGTTTCTGCAGAAAGTCACCTTTTTTCAGATATTTTGAGGCTCCCGACCAGAGGTGGCTTTATGGCCGACCAGATTCTACAGTAAGGCACTTTCTTCACAATTCTACACTTGCAATTTATAGGGTCGATAATTGTGTACTATTAAAGTATCTGCGGGCTTTACACAATATGACCAGATTTTGAGAAGCTAACTTGACTCTGGCTTCGATGGAGCCCCCATACCTGAGCTGGTCACTTAAGGTTACACCAAGCATATCAATGGAGGGCTTGTTGGGAAGATTGCTTCCATTAAAATAGACTAGGTTGTCATTTCGATCCCTTTTAAACGTAATCAAACATGATTGGGATTTTGAAACATTAAATTCGACGAGGTTTTTCTTACCCCATGAGAAGACCCTCTCGAGGTAATCGCCCATTCTCTGCTTCAAAGCCTTCCGAGCCGGTGGAGTTTGAGAGCCCGTTGGGGGCTTGTAAAACAAAAAGATATGGACTATACTGTCATCAGCGGAACAGTGGGTTGGTGCACATGCCAAGAAGTCATTGATGTTCCTACTGTGTTGATGATTTTTATTTATTCTTTCTGATTCTGATACGTGTAATTTGAATATTTTTCTACATAATTTTTTGTACCTATTTTATAAGGCCATTATCCTAAATTTTATATAATTTTAAAAACTATCATTAATACATCTGTATGTATAAATAACCAACTGAAGTTCTCGTGTTGTAACTTATGTTCTATAAAATAATAAAAAAATTACTCAATGTGAGAAAAATCTATTATTTTTTATCAATTTTTAATATCATTTTAATAAAAATCAAAATAAAATATTCATAACATCAATTTTGGAATACTTCTAAAATCAGTTCTTTGTAAAACTTTTTTATAAATAATGTTCTATCAGAGTACTTTATTAATATCTGAATAAAATCTATAAACCATTAATTTGTAATAATTTCAGAACAAGGTTCCATAATCAAACAAAACCCTGTTCCTTTGCTTATTATTTCACAACTGTGTTTAAAAACAGCACTTTTTGTAAATGATTCAGTTATTGATAGATACTACAGATTGTCAGCGATAAATAAAACGCTGAATTCTTATATTTAAGCCTGCACGCTTGTAATAACTATAATATAGTATCGGTGAGGTTGGGCGGTTTATTTTTCCATTTGCATCCAATCCGGTCGTTGGAATGCTGCGTGACGTGTAGTTCTCCGCTTGGCCACTAGAGGCGACATCAGTGCCTCTGGCGGGCAGATTGTGAACCAAACATGTTGCGGGAATATTAAGATATGCAGCTAATAGTACTATGTTTATTTTTATAAGATAGACATCTTCATTATGTAAATTACACTCATATGAACTAAGCTGATTAATTTGACTGTCCTAAAATGTGAATTCTTCCTTTTTAATTTTTTTTTTATGCGAATACAGCACAAAAGTTCCAACTGCTCCCAACCAACTTAGCCAGTGAGACAATGTCATCCCCGATTGGGGCATGTTGTGATGCTGAAGGTAGTAAGGAAGGGAAGGAGATAGGAGAGAGGAAGGTAGGGAAGTACCTGGCTATTCATATCTGGTCACCAAATACGGCCAAAGCAATTTCAAGCAACGTTTCGGTTCTGAATGGTGGTCTTTCACCAAAGCTATACTGAAGTATCTATCACTCTGGAACGTGTCGCAAATATACTATATATTATTTTTAATGACGTAAGCGCGCCGGGATTTGAACCCGCGACCTCCGGCTTCGTAATGCAGCCTTAGTTCCAGAAGGGATATTGCATTACTACTGATGGCGTATAAGCTTCTAAACGGTATAATCTCAATAACAGATATTCTGGCTAAAATAGGATTCTATGTCCCGGATAATTTTGCGCGAGGCCGCCAACACAGGCTTTTGATTCTTCCTAGGTGCAGAACTAACTTACCAATAGTGATGCCCTTGGGAAGAATCACTAGGTTAATTAACTGCCTCCCAGGAAATGTGGATATTTTCCACATGTCCTACAACGTATTTAAACGTGAAATATCATAGTAAACCTACATTTGAAATTTTTCTTTTTTGTCTCACTTGTTAACTATTCACTTTTTGTAATTTTTACTCACCTATATTGAAATGTATTGGTTTATACCGTTTTTGCAAATAAATAAATAAATAAATAAATAAAATAAATAATCAAGGATCGTAAACACTTAACCACGTAAAATATTTCTCTTTGTAAAAAAAAATCTTTTTGAGGTGCTCTGAAGTATGGGAATATTTATATACGCCGGAGATAGGTCTTGCCGCAGCGTTGAAAATAGATATCAATTGGTTAGTTTGGTATTTCGTGAGACTTGCATATATTCCGTTGCGTTGTATAAAAAAGTGCCGCTGAGTAATTAAATCTGTTATAAATTATTTAGGTACATACATATTAATAAACTTCCAAATACCCCTTTTTACTTCGTGTCCCCTGCCGCAGAATTTAATTATGACTTCAGGTTTAAATAAGTCTTCTGAGCGCTAACTGTATGTTTTCTTACCTTAAAATTTTATTTTACGATTCATCAGGGGTCAGCCAAGAGAATTCATTAACTTTTCAATTCACTGCCTGATGTCACGGTGTCCATTTCAGCTTTATTTAAATTATAAACACATTACGCGACCTATCATGTTTTTAAACATCTGTGTGTTACCTTTATAAATACTCTGTAAACTTATAAAAAAATAAAAATAAATATTTTACGAAAAATTAGTATAAAAAAAAAAATCGATTTTGTTATATATTTTAAAGATGTATTTTTTGGTTTTGGAAAAATTTTAACTTAATTTGGGTGACTTAAGCTCTATAATTGTTGTTCAATACAAACAACTATTATTCACCAAAGAAATTAGATTATTCGTGATCAAATCAATTATCTTTACGGATATTATGATAATGTTAATGGTCAATACTACTATTATTCTTTGAGTTAAAGTTTCCAAAAAGATATATAACTGTATTACTTATGTTTGGTTACGGTTTACCATGAATAGAATATACAATTATGTACGGTAAGGCTCATCCTTGTTTTGACATTTGACATTCTAACCTCAAAACTGATCAAAACCGACCGCCCATAGATATGGAGAGTTTTGGCGGGCTTTGGAAAATTGAGATATTGAACATTATTTTAACAAGGAAAACTAACTTTAAAAAAAAACACGAAATATAACGGAATTTATGTTTGAACGTCATAATTGATAAAAAAGTTTAAAAAATTAGACTGGAGTTCCTTATTGCACACATTTTCCTAGGCTTCTTCGTTAGTTAAAGAACCGAGTTGGCAACACTGAGATTTCATCATAAACGCATAAAAAATATTTTCTTAATTTTACAATTTCTATGGAAAGAGCTCCGCGCCCACTTGCACGCTGTCACTATTTTAATATCGATTATGATATTTTGTCTTTACTAGTTTCGCCCTTTTGTAAACCTTGGTCAAAAACATTCATACTTTCTCTCGAGAATTTCTTCAACCTCGTTATGTAGTTAAAGTAAAACGGAATAACCGGATCCTACGTAAGAGCATGGATTCCACCACCGTCAAGTTAGAACCAGGCACAAGTGCGGAAGAGAGTGTCGCGGTGATGTTTACGGAAATCGATATAGAGTATACAAAACATCCTTTTATCAAAAAAGAATGTTCGGAATCCATTTGCGAAAATGTTTCAGGTATTCCATTTATTTTTATTGTTATCCCTCACTAGAGCGCCCCTGTCTGTACAGTGTGAATAGAGGGGAACTCTATCACCTTCCGGCGGGGCAGCGTTGTAATGAGGATCAAGGTAGGGGCTACAGGAATGGATTTATTAACGCGGGTCTCGAAGAAGCCCGGATTATATGAAGGAGAAAAAACAGATGCCGGTTGCTCGTTTCACTTATGAGCCGACTTGCACAAACATGACCCGGAGAAACGACCCATTCTCATGAAGCCGACATCAGATGTTGACATATCCCGCTCGTGTCCGTTGAGTTTATCGAGTTACTTCGACCAAACTCCATTGAAATGCGATGTAGCCACCGATATGATTACCTCCCATACCTCACGTGCACAGCAGACCGCACTTTAATCAAGATCGCTGGAGAATGACCACGTGCCTTCCCGTTTTGCTGCCCTGTAGCGTTTTGTTAATAATTATTTAACATAACTGTTATGAAGACAAAAAATATATCGAACAAGTTATTGTGTGGCTGTGTCGACACGTTCATAATCACATTGTCCGCATGCCGCTCTTAACCTAAAGTAAATCAACAATATTTTTGTATTGCCCCATTTGACCGTTCACCGCAATTTATGGTTTATCTATTGGGTAACTTTAGATGAAGAGAAGCTTACACAATGCGGCGATTATGATATTCGAGTAGAGCCACGTAGTGTCATTTTCGAATGTATTTTTGTAAATGATAATTATCGATTTTTTTCCATCAAGTACTCCAAAGTCAAACATCGTAACATGCATTCCATTTACTTATTCCAATTTTTAATAAAGATTTTTTTGTCCAGGTGAAATTATTACAACGGGGAATTCTAATCCAGACGGAGACACCATCCAAGCAGAACCAGGGAATGAAGTCGGAGAAGAAAGTGAAAATTCGTATACGGAAATTGATATCGAGTTCCCGGATATTAAAAATGAATGCTTAGAGCACTCGGACAGAATTCCCCAAACGGCGGGTAATATAATATATATATTTTTTAATTTAATTTTTATTACTGAACTAATATAATACCCCGCAGGTTTTATTAAAATCAAATTTACTGGCTAAAATAAAACATTGTCAATCATAGTCACAGTGCTACGAACCCGTGCAATGCAAAGTTAAGGACAAAATGAAATATGTACATATAAATATAACTTAATATATATAGTCGCACAAATATCATAAGCAAAAAAACTGTTAATAATCATAGACATTATCGCCTTCCACACTGGCGGGCCGCCCAATTCTAAAAATGCCATGGCTTCGAAAGGTTCGACCATGCGGTCGTCCTTTCCTAGAGTCAGGCCTACCAACTGGTCGAACCTTTCGATTTCGGTTTTTTTATTATTGGGCCGTCCGCTCGTGTGGAAACCACTTCAGACCCCGATATTTATATTCCAATTAGGGGCTATTTCACCTTCATCTCAATAGCGCTATGTGTAGGATAGAAATGTGTTTGTGATTCACTTACTCTCAATGGTGCCATCGCAATTAAAATGATGGTGAAATAGCCCCTTAATATTATTGGAGAACAGCAAACCTCAAACATAAAGCTCGAGTATTTTTTTTTTTTTTACCATACATAATTAATTCTGTAGCCGTTATTAACAAAATGCGATCATAAAATTAAAGGACTTTCCACCAAACAGAAATTTGACTCCCTTCATTTTTTGTGCATTTATATGGCTTTGATTCTTGTATTACAAGTGTTATTATAGTATTTTCTATTTTACTGTATAAACCACTGTACACTTACATTATTATATTATACATGTCTTTTAGTTATAGTTAAATTTATTATAATATTTTTTTATATGAATACCGCGCAAGAGTCCCAACTGCTCCCAACCATCTGGAGCCAGTGAGACTATGGCATCCCCAATTGGGAATGTTGTGAGGCTGAAGGTATTGGGGAGGAGAAGGAAAAGTGGGAGAGCAAGGTGGGGAAATACCTAACTATTCAGATAATAATAATAATAGTTGGATGACTTGTATAGCGCCGTTTTTGTGAGAAATCACCTCAAGGGCGCTGTACAAATATTTCTTAACTAATTATGTACAGACAGATACAGAAAAAACATACTTACCTGCAGCTGGCAGGTCGCTTCAGATGAACACAGTTTTAGAAAAATTTAATTATAGAGATGATAGTTTTACATGGTTAATTGTTTCTCCCTTTCTATTGACGTTACATTTATTAGATGATCGGTGGCACAAGAAGAGTTGGTATTTATTGAATTATTGGTATTAATTTTTGGGACTGGAAAGTATTCATAAAATGAATTTTAGGACTCGAAAATATCTATAAAATTACCTTGAAAAGCGTAAGAATCTTTAATAAATATTAATGTTTTTTATTTTTATTTTTTATTTTACACTTTGGTTGTTTACAGTGTTGCGGGCTGTGGACGCATTTGCGCACCGATGCGTGAATTTTTAATTATATTTTTTATTTTATTTATTTAATGACTTTAGGTAAGTACTAACCGGCCGGCCTAGCTAAGCAATTTACAGGTGAATTTCTTTAATTTATGGATACGATTGTCTGAAAAGATGTGTTTTAAGTTTAGTTCTGAATTCTGTTGAGTCTTTGATAATTCTTAAGTCATGCGGCAGTTCATTCCAGGCTTTAGGTCCTGTCACTCCGAAAGCACGATCACCGAACTTAGTATTAGGTGTGCGCTTTGGTTCCTTCAACCTGCCGATAGCTGATGACGCTGCTGACCTAAGGGTGGACTGCCGTGAGTTGGTATTTTCGGGAATACACAGTTCTGATAAGTAAGCCGGAGCCATTCCGTTAAGTGACTTAAATACCATCCAGCAGAGCTTGAACTTGAACAGATCTGGTCACCAAACACGGTTAAAAGCCATTTCAAGCAATGTTTCAATTTCGAATGGTGGTCTTTCACCAGGGCGATATTGAGAGTATCTTCCACTCTGGAAGGTGCGCAAATATAGTATATATTATTTTTAAATTAATTAATTGTGAAACAGCACAAATTAATTAAATAATATTTACTTGCGCACGCCGGGATTTTAACCCGCGACCTTCGGATTCGTAGTCGAAAGCCTTACCCCTCGACCATATTATTAATATTATTAATTCATGTATATTGACCCGCGTATAAATATCTAAAAAATAATAATCACTTCAGGGACCTTTTGCTGAAGGGTATTTTGATGACAGCTGCCACAGAATTAGTGTCAAAATAATGTTGGTTAGTAAACTCCGTACTCGAAACAAAACCTAGATATTTAATACTGGTGCTCACACCCCGAGCTTCGCAAAACAACTGATTTGGGTTGCATCATGTCTAAGTCTAATGACCTGGAAGCTCTGATAATTTCTGAGATATATTTTTGTTATTGTTGATAATCGCCATCCATTAGTCAACCTGCAGGGGGTTATTATTTGGGCGATTAAAAAAAACACATGTTTTTCTTTCCTAGACTTGTATGAGGGATCGTAGCACTGTTTTATCGATTACTTTAATAATAAATATTGACATGTTTCAAAATCAATGGTGTCTTCGTCAGGACCTAATGTATATGGAAGGTACCATACCATTTCAGTAAAATAGGAACCAATGCAGAATCAAATTCCGTGAATAATCGTCCAGATAGTTTAAGTAATAAGTACTACATCGACACCATGTTTATTAAAAGTCGGTATAGGTGTCACAAAATAATTTTGCAATTATCGAAGAAGTATCTATTTCTGTTTTTTTCTCTACGTGTGCATCAGTAAACGTAACGATTTTTTTACAGGTTTTCTGCCGCCTGGAGGAAAGGATTTTACGTGTCCCTACTGCAACTATTCATATTCTAGAATGGAACATTTGAAGACCCACATGCTGACTCACAGTGAAAAAAAATCTTTTTTGTGTTTTTGCAACTCTTCGTTTTCTCAGAAGAGTAGTCTTAAAATACACATGCTGACTCACAGTGGAGAAAGGCCATTTTCTTGTACCCTCTGCAGCCATACATTTTCTCAGAAGAGTAATCTTAACTCGCACATGATGACTCACAGTGGAAAAAAACCATTTTCTTGCACCTTTTGCAACTGTTCCTTTTCTCAGAAGATTAGTCTTAAAACGCACATGCTGAATCACAATGGAGAAAAAGCTTTTTCTTGTATCGTCTGCAACTATTCGTCTTCTCGGAAGAGTAGTCTTACAACACACATTAAGACTCACAGTGAAATAAAACCTTTTACATGTACCGTCTGCGAGTATTCATGTTCTCATAAAAGTAGTCTTAAAACACACATTCTAACTCACATTGGAGAAAAACCTTTTTCATGTTCAGAATGCCCTTCTTCATTTTCTAAGAAGGGGCGTTTAAATGTGCACATGTTAACTCACAGCAGAAAAAAAAGTTTTACTTGTTCTTACTGCAATGATTCATTTTCACTCAATGGAAGTTTGAAGAGACACATGCTAACTCATAGTGGAGAAAAACCCTTTTCCTGTACCGATTGTAGCTATTCATGTTCACTAAAGTCATCTTTAAAGAGTCACATGTTGGCTCACGGCGCAGAAAAAGCTTTTTCTTGTTCCATTTGTAACTATTCGTCTTCACGAAGGGGAAGTTTATCAAATCATATGCAATTTCATTGATAAATTAAGCCATTCTCCTGTTCCGAGTAAAATAAAATATTATCGAGCTCATTCCCAGAATAGCCTTCTCGTCGAATTCTCGGTCTTAAATATTTGACGTAACACCAGAAAGTCTCCAGTATTCATAATCAATACCATTTGTAAGTGGTTTAAATGCCAGATGGTTTTGGTTTGTTTAATATGTTTAACTTGACGTTTATATCATTTATTTAGGTTATTCGTTTATATTAAAAATATCCTCAGAACAGATTAATTATGATTCTTTAAAATGTGAATATTTGATAGAAGAACTGCTAGCGACTTACTCTGTAGACATAAAATAATCGTAGCTCAGTTTAATTTCCGGACCTGTTAGAAATACGAGAAGTATAGTTCCATTTCATAAAACATTATTTTATACATCTTTGCCCCTAACTCACAGAGATTTCATAGGATTGAAATCAGGATTACTAACATACCATACTAAGTTAAAAGTAATTAACTCTTAATATTTATAAACCTAGTCTGTTAGTTATTACTATTGTATTATTATTTTTTATGTTTTCATTCTCATTGTATTCTAATTGTAATTGTAATTTCAGTTGTAACACTTCAGCTATATTTGAACATTCATAACTATTTTGTACCTACATTTTTACGAGGGAGCGAGGGAGAGGGCGTAGCGCGTAAGGACGTGAACCGTCATTCAATCGACCCGGATCGCCGAACCGGTACATTACAGAGAGCAGATTTAGTGATCCGGCTCACTTAACCGATCCGCTTCGCCCACTACTAGCATATACTGAACAGTGATGGTGTGCTACTGATCAAAATTTTCCTAGGGTTCCATAGATTTTGTTCGATCATTATGTACATATAAATATATCATATGTTACAGTTATATACCTAAAATGCATTATGTTCAATTTTTGTTAACTTAATACCTTTTTTCTTTCAGTATTGTGCATAAAATTATCTAAATGTTCAAATAAAAGCCAATTAGGTTGTTAATAATTAATAAATAAACAAAATGAATAAATAAGGCGTAGCGAAGAGACATGTTTTATTTACTATCTGTATCCACGGCGATGTAAGTTTAACGTACGAACTTTTAAGTTTACTAATGATTGCGTGAAATTAGTGGAGCTGATGCAGCAGGACGTTTTTTTTACGAGGTTATCCACAGTATTATCCCAATCGACAGTGTCCTCTCCTACGGGGTAACTTTACTGTAATCTGTATAATCGATTTCTTAAAAAAGAGTTTAAAATAATTGTATTTTGTTGCAAAAATAGCTTACAAATTGTGCTGCAACCTTTTCGGGATATGTGAACGTTAAATATTAATGTTTATTTTTTCCAGTTACTTTGCCGAAGGTAAATCAGAGCTAGCAAAATGGACTGCTTCATCTATCATCAAAATCATTCTCCTGTCCCGAATGCAACATTTTTCTTCATGGAAGTCAAGTTTAAAGCGACACATGATGAGTCACAGTAGAGAGAAACCATTCTCGTGCCCCGAATACAACATCCACTTCACAAAAGTGGCATTTAAAACCACACAGTATGCGGCTTCACGGCGAAGAGAAACCATTGTCATGTCCTGACTGGAAATGCATGCTCACGAAAAGCGAATTTGATGCGACACTCGCTGATTCACTATGGAGGGAAACCATTATCATGTCACAACTGCAGGTGCGTGCGCACGGAAGTACCATTTAGTTATTCACATGTTTTCTCCAGGTGGAGAAATCATTACCTTGTTCTGATTGTAATTATTCATGTTCACAAAAGTCCACATTAATTAGACACATGCTAATTCACAGTAGGAAAGAAATCATTTTCCTGCTCGTTCTGCGATCATTAATGTGCACTCAAGACGAATTTTAATACCCAAATGTCGATTCATTCTGAAATAAAATCACCATCATATCTCAAGTGCAACTTTAAGTTCCACAAAAGCCGCTTTGAAAAGTCACATGTTTAGCCATGGGGCAGAAAAACGCCTCTTCCGTGCCGACTGTAGGTATTCGTGTTCACAAAAGTCAAATTTTATTCGCTACATGTTTTTCCGATTTCTAAGGGTGACTGCTCCGATCTTTCCAACTACCGCCACATAGTAATCACTTCCATACTTTCCAAGGTATTGAAAGGGGTGATTAATAAGCTGTTCAAATACTCCGAGCGTAACAAAATCCTAACCGATCTGCTTTGGTATGTGACCCATGTTTGGGTACTTGGAGCGTTTCGGAGAGACCCAAAATGTAGGATTGGATATCTCCAAAGTCTTTGATAGGACCTGGCATCGGGCCTGGAAGTTGCCTTCTTAGGGGATCCACTCAACCCTGCAAATTTGGATTGCGAACTATTCAACCGCAGTAAGTTGACGGCTCTTGTTCCACTCCACACCAAATTAATGCAGGCGTGCCTCAAGGATCTGTGCTGTCACCGACGCTGTTTTTATTGCACATAAACGATCTCGTTAAATGTGCACCAATATACTATTCCGCCGATGACAGTACTTACATCTCCGTTGCTTACTGGTCGGATTCCGGCCGTTTTTGGGCGTTTCAAAAAGTCTAACTCTTTAATTTGATTAGAAACGTTAAAAAAAAATACTGATATTTAAGATAGTAGGTCACCATTGTAAGTAAATGAACTGGATTTCTTTATTCCGATATGTGGAAATGAATTTGCCTGTCCAGAATTCCTTATATGTGTCCAAAAGTAAGAACCGACACGAGAACTTTTTTCGGGATTATATTCTATATTAGTCCGTTGTGAGTGGAAATGTCAATGTTATTTTATTTATTTATTTATTCATTCATTAACGCCCAGAAGGGCTTTTACATATTTAACATTAAAATGATTATGTGTACAGAACTTAAAAGAAAAAATTTATGACATAGAAAGAAAAAAAGAGGAACAAGTTTTTGGATTGTAGATGAGTATAAAGATAATATATATATAAAACATAATAATTAAACAATAGCTCTTATACGATGCTCTTATAATTGTTGCAACATAAAAATATCGTTCAGGACGTTATGGACGATTTCATAACGTATTGTCGTCGCATAATTCTATTGGAACTCCACTTCTCCGAAGTAATATTGTACAACACATTACAAGTATTATTTTAATAAGAATCACAATGATATCAAAAAGTTTTCAAATTTATAATCGCTTCTACCATTTCAGTGACGTTTCTTAACATTTTGGAAACCGCCGCGGTTTGCCTAGTACGTAAGAAGGTTCATGTAAAATTGACTAACTAGGGTCTAAACTCCTCAATCGGTTCATGCTTATTATAAGAATATATCGCACATATACACTTTTCAACCATTATTGGTAGATAACAAACTGATGTTTGTGAAACATTCGTCATATAATATATCGAGCTACCCAAGCCAACCAGGTTAACACGCGATAGACGAGAGAACATCGGTTCGTCCATTGTTGATTTACGGCCGCTGTCACAAGTTAAACGAAGCAATCAGTAAGTTTATTAAATGTTTGGCTTTCGCTGATGATTAATACTTATTCCATGTAGTTAATTCCTTTATAATAACATCATTTGTCTTGCGTTTACTCGATGTTAATAAGAGACAACAAGATTGATTCATTTTTCGCATCTGCTTCGACCCACTCAAAACTACTTCTGCGGAAATTTACGGTTCTATGCTTAGGCCCCATTTCTCAGTTGCTTCTAAAGCTTGGCAATTAATCTGCATGCTAAGAGTGACCTGTTATCAACTGTTTTGGAATTTTACCTTAACTGAGCAGTCCCTCTTCTGTGTTTTTATTGTTAATGGAGACCGCGAGATATTTTATATTGCCATATTCGCCGTCATATTAAGTTATTTGTCGCGAGGCTTAGAAATTGTTGATACAAAATTTGTATTTATACAAAATATTCATTTAAGTTATTCAATTTAAATAAATGCTTCATGTTTTGGTTGATTCGTAAATATTTAATTAATATTGCAAGTAAAATATCATTATAAGCGAGCGCGCACAAAATTGTGATAGGGAATAAATGGACGACGAAAAGTTTCCTTCGCCAGTTAGTATGATATGACGGTGGGTAGAGCAGTGGGTATATTTCTAGGAATAACGCAAAAAGGGAGGAACAGAAAAGCAATCTTAGGTAGTTACGAGTAATTTATTTTGATAGTCGTGGGGTTAGTCTTAAAACTAGAGTTAATCTTAATTAGACATAATAAATTCAATAAAACTAGATAGGCAAATACTTAAATCTACTTGTAAAGTCTTTGTATTTAAAATTAACTAATTACTTCGTTAAATCTACATAAAAGGTTGGGTTCTTAAAATTAGAGGTTAACTGGCTATTTGTACGAAAAAGTTGTTGTTTAAAGTTAGAGATTCACTTGGCTGACAGGGTGGAGGAATTATCATTAGAGTCAGAGGCACTTCCCTTTTTGTGATGGCTGTCCAGGGTCCAGTGGCTGCTTTGTATGCAGAGTCCTCGCATTCGCACTAGGTATTCATGTACCTCCGGATCGGGAGTATGTACAACGCGGCGATAATCAGAAGCCTAGGCGGTTTCCGATGTTTGATCTCCGAAGGGCGAAGATCAGTTACTTCCTTCTGGGATGGAAGCGTAAAATTCCCTCGTCGTCAGAGGTCCTGGGCGGCATCTCCAAGGAGCGAGAATAAGAACCTTCCTGGGCGGAAGGTTTTTCCTGACTGTCTGTCCTGGGCGAACTACTGCAACCGACTCTCCGTCCTGGGCGGACTCTGGCAACCGACTCGTGCTTCCTCGGTGGAAGACTGCACCCGACTGTTTCCTAGAGCCCTCTGTTTTTTATCTAGCTGTAGGTATTCTTTTATCACCCGCATTGTTCAGCGGGCCGTTCCGTCGGGCGGCTCAATTCCTTTGAGGTGTTTATTGCCGTCCCATAAAATCTCAAAGGAATTGCCGACTTTCCAAAATAGCAATTAAGGTTATTTTATTTTACGATGTAGTACTTACAATTTTTCTGACAATAGGTTCGGCTAGACCTTGTGCTAAATTATTTTATGGCCGGTCTAGTCTGGGATTTTTTTTTACCTGCAATGCACATTTTTGAAAAGTATTTCGGTGAATTTGGTCATTTATTTTACGTTTGACAAAAGGATATATCAAGTATTATTGCCTTTTTTTTAAGATTAAAAAAATATTTTATCAAACATCTGTTTTTCTTCTCCACACTTTGAAATTTGAATTTAGTACACGAGATAAAAGAACACTCTGTGATTTTTTTTAGTTACTCAGTTCACCCCCGAGGCTTTGAATATTTTGTTCCAACTGAAGAAATTATTTAAAGCTTTTTCATATTCACTAGCAAATAGAATTAATTAGTTCATGTTCTGTTACAATACTTATTTATTTTCAGCTGGGACCAATTTCCATCATGTAACAGATCACTATCACAGCAGTGCCATGGATCTTCCAAACCTGGAGAGTATTTTCATCAAGATGGAACCAGGGTCTCAGGAAGGAGGCGGAGTTGAAATACCGTATACGGATATAGATATCGACCTCCAGGATGTAAAGAAGGAATGTTTGCAGTATGCCGAGAGAGCTCAGAAAGTTAGTAAGTTGCATCCTGTTTGTTAGTGGAAGTACTTTCAGTATCGCCCTGGTGAAAGACCACCATTAAGAATTGAAACGTTGCTTGAAATGGCTTTAGCTGTGTTTGGTGACCAGTTCTGAATAGCAAGGTATTTTCCCACCATCCTCTTACCCTTCTCCTTCCCCTCCCCAATTCCTTCAGCCTCACAACATTCTCCAATTGGGGATGCCATAGTCTCACTGGCTCCAGATGGTTGGGAGCAGTTGAGACTTTTGTGCGGTATTAATGTAAAAAAAAAGTAGTACAGCTGCTATTTTACTTGTTAACTTCCCCCTTTTCGTTCATTCGTTTACTGATTTGGATTTTAAGAACGAGTCTGAATTGTAAAATTTTACCGAAAATCATTACATAAAGCAGGATAATTAAAAGTAAGGGAGCATTCCTGCTTATTATCTGCATACGATATATCCATTTGGGGATAGGCTCGTCCCTCGCGTCTGTCATTGGCTGAAAAATATCAAATGTGTTTTTGAAATGGTAGCACAGTTTCTGTGGTTAAACCTCGCCTGCTGGCTGTCACTTTTTTATTATATTAATAATATTTTGGCTTTACTTGTTTCCCCATTTTGTAAACCTTGGACGAAAACATTAACACATTCTCTCAAGAAATCCTTCAAACTCATTATAAAGAAAAACACAAATACCCGATCCTTATGAAAGAGTATGGATTCCACCACCATCGAGTTAGAAGCAGGCACAAGTGCGGAAGAGAGTGTCTCTGTAATGTTTCCAGACGATCCTTTTATGGAGGAAGAATCTTTGGAATCCATTTGCGATAACAATTCAGGTATTTCGTTGTCTTTATTAATCTTTTTTGATACATAACTGTTATAAAGACGCAAAAAACAATCGAAAAAACTGTAGGTTTTCTTGTGACTATCGACTTCCACATGCCACTCAACTTAGTCCAAACTTTGCTAAACCGACAGAATTTTTGTGTTGCTCCATTTGACCGTTCCCCGCATATTATGCTTTATCTATTGAGTAAGGTCAGTTAAAGAGGGGCGTTCACGATGCAATCTTGAGCACTTCGATGCGGAGCCATGTTGTGTTATTTTCGATTGAATTTTTTTCAAAAAACAATTATCATTTTTTTCTGTTTTACTTCCGTATAACAGTTAAGTACCCGAAAGTCAAACATAACAAGCATTACGTTTAGTGATTCCAATTTTTTTAGGTGAAATTAGTACAATGGGGCATTTTAATCTGGAGAGAGTCGCCACCAAAGCAGAACTAGAGATTAAAGGCGACGAAGAAAGTAAAATTTCGTTCACAGAAATTGATATCGACCTCCCGGACATTAAAAAGGAATGCTTGGAACGCGGAAGAGTTTCACAAACGGCGGGTAACTGCATTTATTAATATTATTTTTTTGATCTTTGAAGATATTCTTAACAACTCTCAAAATAAAACATGAAACCGAAAAGACACACATTGTCGAATTCGGTTTTATTTTAAACCGCTCAACGCGCAGGAGCAAAAGTGTCCAACGTCGCGATACGAGCAACTGGCCAATTCTGGACCGCAGTCAAGTTTCACTGAAATAAACAAGTTCTACAAAATATCCACGAACAAAGGTAGGCCTATTAAATTTAAGTGGCATCCTCCTGTTTCTTTTATTCATTCCTATCACCTTTTTTCGCCAACCCAGAATTGGAGTTATTCAGAGCTGTCGAAAAATATGGTCCTTCGCCGGATATAGGTTTAAATTCTATTAATGCAATAGAAAAACCTGATATAAATTTTAATTCTATTAATGCAATACAAAAAACAGATTGATTTCAAGATTATTTCTCTTAAGTCGTTACTTACTTCTAATCACGTTAATTCATATTGTGTGGGTAGTTTTGGTGTACGTAGTTTGCGGTGTAGTTACACATACAATAATTAATTTGTAATTTCAAAATGGATAAGATATCAGCAAAAAAAGAATCGTTGAAAATGAACCGACAGCGTATATTTAAACGAGTATATGGTCGGTTGAATTTGATTTAATTAAATGATTTGGTTGTCCAACGTTGGTTTTACTGACAGACAAGTATTAAGTTTTGGAGGTGTTTAAGGTAAGTAGATTCTTGTCCAGCCATTTTTTTTTAATTCCTTCTTACCAATTTCCGTATTTTTAAGGACCCTTTCCCTAGTTTGCGCTTTGAATAAAATTACCTTATCATCTGTGTAACTGATCACATTATATATAAGATAGATGGGATTTTAATTTCAGTGAGTCTATTAATATAAATTAGAAATAGAATGGGTCCCAAAATGCTACCTTGGGGGACTCCATACTTTATTTTTGCTTTGTCACTGAAGCATACTTAAGTAACCATTATTTTAAAAAAATTTATCGTAAAGCGCACTCGAAGTGAAGTAACCGAAAATTGCGTTATATAAATGCTGTATTGTTTTTATTATTACAGGCATGTTTTATTTAGGGGTCTATATATTTGTTTTTCTACTATCTACATGTATATCAGTAAATGTCATGAATTTTTGCAGGTTATCTTGCGCCTGGAGGAAAGGCTTTTACGTGCCCCGACTGCAACTATTCGTGTTCTCAAAAGGGACAGTTGACGGCACACATACTGACTCACAGTGGAGAAAAATGTTTTTGTTGTTCCGTCTGCAAATCTTCATTTTCTCAGAAGTGTAGTCTTAAAACACACTTGCTGATTCACATTGGAAAAAAACCCTTTTCTTGTACAATCTGCACTTCTTCATTTTCTCAGAAGATTAGTCTTACAACACACTTGCTGACTCACAGCGGGAAGAAAGCTTTTTCTTGTGTCGTCTGCAACTATTCATCATTCCAGAAAAGTAGTCTAAAAATACACATGTTGACTCATAGTGGAGAAAAACCTTTTTCTTGTACCATCTGTAACTATTCGTTTTCTCAAAATGGTACTCTTACAAGGCACATGCTGAATCACAGTGGAGAAAAACCCTTTCTTGTACCATCTGCAACGATTTATTTCCTCATAAGGGTGGTCTTAAAACACATATGCTTACTCACAGTGGAGAAAAGCCTTTTTCTTGTATCGTCTGCAATCTTCATTTTCTCAGAATTGTAGTCTTAAAACACACATGCTGACTCACAGTGGAGGAAAATCTCGTTCTAGTACCATCTGTAGTTGTTCATTTTCTCAAAATGGTACCCTTAAACGGCACATGTTGACTCACAGTGGAGAAAAACCCTTTTTTTGTACCATCTGCAAATCTTCATTTTCTCAGAAGCATAATCTTAAAACACACATGCTGACTCACGGAGGAGAAAAACCTCTTTCTTGTATTGTCTGCAATTCTTCATTTCCTCGGAAGATTAATCTTAAAACACACATGCTGACTCACATTGGGAAAAAACCTTATTCTTGTGCTGTCTGCAACTATTCGTCATTTCAGAAGGGTATTCTTAATACACACATGCTGACTCACAGTGGACAAAAACCTTTTTCGTGTACAATCTGCAATTATTCGTTTTCTCAAAAAAGTAGTATTACAAGGCACATGCTGACTCACAGCGGAAAAAAACGGGTTTCATGCTCCTTCTGCAGTTATTCATGTTCTAAAAAGGAATATTTGACGGCACACATGCTGACTCACAGTGGAGAAAAACCTTTTTCATGTTCTGACTGCAACACTTCATTTAATCGGAAGAGAAATCTTAAAACACACGTTAGAACTCACATTGACTAAAAACCTTATTCCTGTACTGACTGCACGTACTCATGTTCTTAGAAGAGTAATCTTTAAAATACATGCCGACTCAGTGGAGAAAAAGCTATTTCACGTACCTTCTGTAACTATTCATTTTCACTAAAGCCATCTTTAAAGTTTTACAAGCTGACTCACTGGGAGAAAACCTACTTGTTCCGCGTGTATCATTCATTTCCACAATCGGTGAATTTATTAATTCGTATTCGCATTATTTTAGAAATAAATTTTTCCCATGTTCCGGTTGTAATTATTCATCTTTCCAAAGTTATTTATTTATTTATTCACTCGTAGAAGGCTTTTACATATTGATACATTTATCACATATTTATAGAGGAGTATAATAATACAGTACATAAAATAATAATTAGAGTGTAAAAGAAGTAAGTAGGTACAATATAAGTAAGTAGTTACAGCGTAATGGATAACAGTTTTACCTGTGGTTACATTAAAACTGTGGTTGCAGGTTGTTCGAAAGTCTTAACATATAATATAATAACAAGTATAAAAGAAGTAAGAATGGTCGATGGACCCCGTCGTTAAGTATTTCTCAAAGTATGTTGCCTGTTGTATGCTGATGGGTATGTAAGATCTACGTCCCTTGTATCTAAGATGAACGAAGTATGTATGAAGAATGAGCTAATGATGATTGTAAGTAAGTCTTCACTCATGATGTTAGAAAGAGAGAGTACAAAAACAGTGTGCATGATGAATACTTAGATCGGATCGATGACTTTGTGTATTTGGGAAGTATGTTTACGAGAGATGGTAAGACTGATATTGAAAGAAGGGTGAATTGAGGAAACTCCATTAACGGAGGACTAAACGCGATTGGCGCTAAAAAAAGTTACCCAAAGAAGCGAAGCTAGTAGTCCATATTAGAGTGGTGATGCCAACCCTGCAGTGACGCATGGAACTGGCAGAGGAAGGATGAAAGTAGACTGAAAGCTATAGAAATGAGTTCTCTTAGGCGAATTTATGGTAAATCCATGTATGATCATGTGAAAAATATTGAGATTCGTAAAGAAAGTAAGGCTGATGTAAGCGTATCGAGTAAAATTAAGAAATGGACGCTTAGATGGTTTGGGCATGTAAATCGAATTAACACAGAAGAGCGTGTAAGGAGAATAAATGACGCGAATGTGAATGGAAAATGATGCCGGGAACGTCAGAGGAAGACATGGTACGATCAAGTGTATCAAATACTTGTGTCGGAATATATCAGAAGTCGGAATAACAGAAGAAAATGCATGAGACGTTGTATGAATGTGAATGAAGCGAGAAGGGTATGCCAAGATCGATTTGTTTGGCTGTCTGTCCTCTCTACCTACCCCTGCAGAGAATGGTTAGTTAGTTAGTTAATGAGACTTCTTAAATGGAACTGTATAAGAATGTTGCATTTTTGTTACAGTTTTGTTGGGTCAAGCATCCCGCTGTAAATCTCAAGCTTGGCTATACGTCCTGCTCATTGAAGCTTTGATCACCCGTTTCCCATAACTTTTCTCGCTTACAGAGATAGGTATTATATGCAAAGTCTTCTGTTGAACCTAACTTTACTTATTTAACTTCATAAATTGTCATTTTCAAAGATCTCACGGGAACTAATTCCAAGGAGACTTCGCACTGGGAAATTTTCATTTTAATTTTAAATCTTCCAACCAACTAGTGGTGAAGTTCCTAAGTTAAAAAAATATATACATTCATTCACCTGAATACTTACGTATTTAATAGAAGGGCGTCATTACAATCGGCTCTTGACATTGTACAATTTGAGCACGGAGACAAATAATCTCAGGTCAAATATAGACCCACTAAATAAGTAAACAGCTAAATAAGTATTTTATGGAAAAAAAATCCCAATTGATGCTACTAAATTTAGAAAGGCTTGCTATTGAAATAGTGATAAGATGGTACCGGCTATTGGTAGTATTGTTGTAAGCGTGGTTTATGGCCACGAGCAGTGGGGACGAACGTCCAAGAGTCAACCCAGAAGTCAACGGAGGCTATCGCGGGTGTTACCTACTCCAGAATATACTCGAACCGAAGATAGTACGCACCCGGCTCTACACCTTATCTAGCGGTGTCAACAAAACTACGATGAACCCGGACACCTTATCTTGCCATTCCCTGATCATCCACAATGGACCCGGACGTGTACCTAGTGCACACGAGCCCAGCAACGAGATCACCTATAAAGGGGACCGAAATGTCCCACAAGTCGCTTATCTCCAACCTCCAGTTAACGAGACTACTCGTTTCTGCGTTGTCAGATTCTCCATTTGAAAATTGTATTTAAATTCACTTGTATTGTTATTTATATTTTTAAATAAATATTATAATTTCACCGACTCTTCATTTTATAAAAATCAACAAAAGTTAACTCGGGCGTAAGGCTCGCAGATGATCTGCAGGGCACGTCTGAGGGGGCGATCAGGTATAAAGAAGAATGATCAAGATACCATCAAGCATCATCACGGGGCATCAGGTATGATGTACGGGGCACGTCTGGTGCGGCAATCAGGAGGATGGTCAAAAGAAAACTGTTCAGCATGGTTGCAGCAATCCCATCTCGAAGAACTCAATCGAGGAACTTGTGGCCTGGTACGTCCTTTCTCCAGGAACTGATCGCGTAGATTGCTCTCGATGTCCCCATCTTCTATCTTAAAACGTGATTCGGCGAGTTTTGATCCAATCAGACGGATGCTGCTGCCGCCGGCATCTCTTCAAAGAATCGCCATCTCTTGCCTCCTGCCTCTTGCAACTATTCTTTCCTCTCAACCCCACAGCCAAAGTGTTGACAAGGTTGTTAATTCAAACAACACAAAAACACTGATATTATATCCCGTACACGAACAATTCTACAGCCAAATACTGCTTCAATGCAATAAAAGGTGCCATGCAAAAATAATAATAATCGCTTTTACGAAATACAAAACATACAAAATAAGTGGTAGAACTTTATCGCTGTCATAAAAATAGAATACGAAAAAAGCAAATATATTTACAACATATTAACCCAGAAAAAAATATCAAAAGAAAAATGAAATCTTCGTACATCATACGCCATACGACTATTTGTAGATAGCAATTATCAATAGCTCGATGCTAATTAACTTGTGTTTTTCTTCTATTCCACAATTTAGACTGAAAGAAGTAAGTAAAGTATAAAAAAACAAGTTTATTATTGAAATAATATAATTAAGTTAGTTAAGTATTATGAAGTTATTTAATAAGTATAATATTGATCTCAGGGGAGTGCGAGACTCGAAGAATATTCACAAATGATCACATGAACATTTTTAAAAGATGGCATTGTAACAAAGCATTCACTATTATTTTAATTAATCATTAGCCTCTTCCAAAGATTCTTGGCGCCTCTACACGATGGTCCATCAGCTGACCGGTGGGATGGCCGGCGACATTTGCAACGTATCTACACGATGGTCCATCAGCTGACCGGTGGGACGGCCGGTGACATTTGCGACGTATCTACACGATGGGCCATCAGCTGGCCGGTGTGATGGCCATCGACATTTGCAACGTATCTCTACACACGATGGTCCATCAGCTGACCGGTGGGATGGCCATCGACATTTGTAACGTATCTACACGATGGGATGGCCAGCGACATTTGCGACGTATCTACACGATGGCAACCGCGACGTATCTACACGATGGCAACCGCGACGTATCTACACGATGGCGACCGCGACGTTTAGTTCTACCTTCAACGTACTCCGAATGGACGTGCCGTTGCAGCAATATGTATGGTGCAAAAACGAGATGGTTAGTTTTTATTAGTATGTTAAGCGATGATATAACAAACAAATTACATTTAAATATAATTTATTAATTTTAGCTACTATATAACATCATACAATTAATTTCGGTTATTCAAAAAATGATTTTGTTTTTTAAATTGTTATTATTTTATTTTCCTCTCTTCCAATAAAAATATTAAATAAATTCATATATGATTAATTGAAGTATATTTATTGTTTAAATTTGAATAGAACATTTGGCGTACCACAATTTACAACAATATTGACCATTTATTTTTATATTGTGAATTTTACAGTTTCACCGTATGTCCAAACTACCGTCATTACGTTTAAAAATGTTTCGAAGCTACATAAATACTAAAAACTAGGACGTCAACTCGGAGAACGTTCAAGCGAATACAGATTAGTTGGCCACGTGTAAAAACAACTGCCATCTTTAACGGACGAAAAAGCGACACCGAGGCAATCCCACGCCATCGCACTACGCCCTCTACACGATGGGCCATTGTGTAGAAGGATTGGGGCGCCAAGTCACACATTGTAGTTAGTGTAAACCAGAATAAATGGATGTACCTAAATATATTGTGTTTTCACCAATTCGTGGAATAGAGTCGCCATTGAAAATTGCTCGCTCCGTCACCTATCGCGGTGGGGCCAAGAGATATCAGCTGTTGCTCTTTTTTAAGGATGACGTTGCTTGTCGATGACGTGGTTTAAGTTGTATAAACCGTTACAACCTGTTTATTGCTATATCTACTTTTGGCAGTAATCTATATATTGTTGATTCTAGGCAGGTACTACATTTGGATGCCTCAAAACATTTACTTCTAATTATTACAAGTTCTATCTTTATCTCACATACAATACTGAACACCTCATAATAAATGTAAACCTATAAAAGAATTGTGTAAATAGATATAAAAGCAATTGGTAAAATAAATAATTTTAAGATGATTGTTGTATTAGCCTTGAGAGTTTTAGTTTAGGGCATTTACTTTCTGGAATGCAGAAGTGAAGACTTTAATAAATAGTTCTATTAGGAGTTCTAACTTTCACGTCTATTCTTACAATTTTAGGTACATGTAGTTTAAACTAACCGCCGGCACGCGGGGGATTGATTAAAAATATAACTTTTTGATACACGGATTGCAACTCCCTAGTTTTCTGAATTCTCTCGGCTTACTGTAAACACTCCTTCTTTACATCCTGGAGGTCGATATCTATATCCGTATACGATATTTCGACTTCGCCTTCTTCCTGGGACTCTGGTTCCATCTTGATGGAAACACTTTGGTGGTTTGGAAGATCCATGGTAACAGAGCTCGGTAAGAAATCTTGCTCTGTGAATATGTCCTTATCAAATGGGTATATTCCCGTTTTTTCAAATGATTTCATTATATTCGTAGGCGTAATAGCTCTTCGAAAAGCTGTCCCAATTAATCCACCAATGTCGTAAATTGTGACAGGCTGTTTGGGATTTCGCATCATCCACGAATCGATAGCTGAATTATAAAAATTCTTAAACAGAGCATGTATCGGACGCTTGCCGCCTATTTTTATGTTATATATTTCAACTCATGTAACTTGTAAGGGAATCGGGTCGTGTGAAAAATAAATATTGCTTCACTGTTCGCGCACAGGCCCGATTTGATTATTTGGTGGTCTGGGGATGAGTATGTTCCCCCAGACCACACTAACTTTAAACTGAATAAAGATGACAGAGCGAGATGGCGCGGTGGAAGAGAGACGGTGATATCGAGTAAAAATCTCGAGGCGTTACTCGATGCAGATTTTTGTGTCGATAGCGCCGTGAGATACCAACTAGGCCGCCCGGCGTAGCGCCTAGGTGGTGTTTATATACAGGCCGAAAACGGGCAGTTCGGCAGATATCCAGCAACACTCGAACTGACAACACCTCTACTCCACCGCTCTACCTCGCTCTTCTTGGAACTGACCTGCCTTCTTCTTCTTTGACGCCCCCCCCGCTGACCCTTGGACCACCCCCCGGAATACCAACGCCCCAAGGAACCAGACCCTCGCTTCATCACGGACAAGGCCCAGTCGAGCATTTCGCAAGTTACAAAAATCGGCATTTCGCAAGATACAAAAGTCGGTGTCGTTCCTCCTTGCAAAAGGAACGACAGGTTGTCTCCCCCCTACCTCCATCCCGCTTCGAAGATTGCAATCAGTCGGCCTTTCTACAGTCGTTTGTGTGTCGGAGTACGTCTGACATAGAGCAAATACCCCGACATCTAGTGGTTGGAGTTTTGCTGATATGTGGGGGTGTAATGTTATTTTTGTCACCCCAGATGCCTTCGCTAAGTCTAGTGCTCTTATGGACAAGTGAGACTCGTGGTTATCCATGATAAGGATGCTAGGATATTCGATAGTAGTACAAGAGTGCTTGATGAAATGGCTCATGACTTCCACAAACAGGTCACTGTTCATCCAGCCGGAGGGCGCCGCTAAGCCCAGGGTTCCTGCGGGCGTTTCATTGATCATATGAGCATTGAATTTTTTTCGGGGAACACAATTACAGGTGGTAGCGCCTGACCACTTGCACTGATAATGCAGCATGTGGTTACGAGTGTGCACTTTTCAACACTCGTGACAATGCATACATTTTTGTGACCCATGGCGGTTAAAACCCGTTGTAGTTCTTGCGCAGTAGTCATCAGTGTCTCGTCAAGGTTATAGATGCGGTTCCCGTCCGCGAATACAGGATTTCTCGTTACCACACTCTGTAGATTTGCAAAAAACTTTTGCAGTGTAACTTATTTCCACTTTTATTTTATTTCAGCGTCACCGGTTTCAGTCTGTTAAAGCCATCTTCAGACTGGTCTGTCACGGTGAAATAAAATAAAAGTAGAAATAAGTTTTATATTGTGTTATTACATTGATATAACCTTTTGTAATCACCTAAAATAAATGACCAAATTCACCGAAATACTTAGCTTTAAAATGTGCATTTTAAATAATAGGAATTCCCAGACTGGACCGGCCATAAAATAATATAGCACAAAGGCTAGCCGAACCTATTGTTAGAGAAATTGTAACGACTACATCGTAAAATAATCTTAATTGCTATTTTGGAAAGTCCGCAATTCCTTTGTGATATTTTAGGGGACGGCAATAAACACCTCAAAGGAATTGAGCCGCCGGCGGAACGGCCCGCGGGACAGTCGGGTTCAGTCTTCCGCGCAGGAAGAACAGAAGGCTCTAGGAGACAGTCGCGTGCAGTCTTCCACCGAGGAAGCACGAGTCGGTTGCAGAGTCCGCCCAGGACACACAGCCAAGTGAAACCTTCCGCCCAGGAAGGTTCCTATTCTCGCTCCTTGGAGAGGCCGCCCAGGTCCTCTGACGACGAGGGAATTCTACACTGCTCTTCGCCCTTCGGAGATCAACATCGGAGACCGCCCAGGCCTCTGATTATCGCCGCGTTGCACCTACTCCCGATCCGGAGGTACACGAATACGTAGTGCGAACGCGAGGACTCTACATCCAACGCAGCCACTGGATCCTGGACATCCATCACCAAAAAGGGAAGTGCCTGACTCTAATCATAATTCCTCCCACATTGCCTAAGCCAGTGAACCTCTAATTTTAAGTACAAAGACTTTTAAAGTAGAATTAAGTAATTACCTAAACCAGTGAACCTCTAATTTTAAGTACAAAGACTTTAACAATAGAATTAAGTAATTTCGTATCTAGTTTTATTAAATTTATTATGTCTAATTAAGTTTTACACTAGTTTTAAGACTAATCCCACGTATATAAAAATAAATTACTGTAACTACCTAAGATCGCATTTCTATTCCTCCCTTTTTGCGTTATTCCTAGAATAATACCAACTGCCCGACGCACCGTCATATCAACGTATATATCTACACACAAACAGACATACACACACACATTACAAAACGCAGGATCTCAAGACCGAGATCACTGAAGTCCGAACTCGTTCTTGGGAACATCGGGCGCTTCCTCCCGAATAAGGTTTTCTATGGTTTTCCTTATTTCCACAGGCGAATGCGGAGGAACTCCAATAAAAAAGGCCATAGCCGACACCCTCTCCCCTCCTCACATAACACAAACAGACACGTATGTATATATGCCAAGGTGCTGATGCTGGTGCTGCTCGGACTGCCGATGATGACTCAAACATGCAATTTAGTAGGGTTTTTATAAACAGATTTATCCCTACAGAGATCATAAGACGGAATTGACAATAACGGTCAGGTATTATTTAAAACTACCATCATGCGGTGAAAAGTGTGAGGCGCAAAGACGCCGTTCTATTTGTATAAAGAACATGTAAATTTAGAGACAGTAACTTTAAATGTTTCGTCACTTCATGACCAATAAGAAACTAGGAAATCAAGAAAAAAAAAAAAAAACGCAAAAAGGGAGGAATAGAAAAGCGATCTTAGGTAGTTACAAGTAATTTATTTTGATTGTCGTGGGGTTAGTCTTAAAACTACAGTTAATCTTAATTAGACATAATTAATTCAATAAAATTAGATAGGCAATTACTTAAATCTACTTGTTAAGTCTTTGTACTTAAAATTAACTAATTACTTCCTTAAATCTACACAAAAAGTTGTATTCTTAAAATTAGAGGTTCACTGGCTTATTTGTATGAAAAAGTTGTTTAAAGTTAGAGATTCACTTGGCTGACAGGGTGGAGGAATTATCATTAGAGTCAGAGGCACTTCCTTTTTTGGTGATGGCTGTCCAGGGTCCAGTGGCTGCTTTGTATGTAGAGTCCTCGCGTTCGCACTAGGTATTCATGTACCTCCGGATCGGGAGTAGGTGCAACGCGGCGATAATCAGAGGCCTGGGCTGTCTCCGATGTTGATCTCCGAAGGGCGAAGATCAGTTACTTCCTTCTGGGATGGAAGCGTAAAAATTCCCTCGTCGTCAGAGGACCTGGGCGGCCTCTCCAAGGAGCGAGAATATGAACCTTCCTGGGCGGAAGATTTCAGTAGGTTGTGTGTCCTGTGCGGACTACTGCAACCGACTCGTCTGTCCTGGGTGGACTACTGCAACCAACTCGTGCTTCCTCGGTGGAAGACTTCACCCGACTGTCTCCTAGAGCCTTCTGTCCTTTGTCTACCTGTAGGTATTCTTTTATCACCCGCATTGCTCAGCGGGCCGTTTCGTCGTCTGGCTTAATTCCTTTGAAGTGTTTATTGCCGTCCCATAAAATCTCAAAGGAATTGCGGACTTTCCAAAATAGCAATTTAGATTATTTTATTTTACGATGTAGTAGTTACAATTTTTCTAACAATAGGTTCGGCTAGCCTTTGTGATAAATTATTTTATGGCCGGTCCAGTCTGGGAATTCCTATTATTTAAAATGCACATTTTAAAGCTAAGTATTTCGGTGAATTCGGTCATTTATTTTAGGTGATTACAAAAGGCTATATCACGTTCATTGCTGACACCGCGCGTCACGCATTGACAGTAATTTGACCGGCATGCGCGCAACGCGCCTCGCGCGTTGCGCCGTCTGTTCCATTTCCGGTCTAAAACAGACGCAGCCATGTGGCTTTAAATACTCCTTTAGTTCGCCATAATAAATAAAACATTACACATTCCTCTTTCTCGTTTTCTTTCTGAAAAAAAAAACAGTAAATTATGATGTCTATCCAATATTATGCTCATGTAAACACTCCTTTAGTTCGCTCGACCTTTCAGTCAAATGTTCTCAGCATGGCATTAATATGTACGAATTTTAGTTAGCAATGAACGTGTTAAGCAATTTCGGTGGCAGCACTGTCAACTTTAAACTAACTTCTTTTATGTTGATGCAACTTGATAAGACGCAAATTAAAGCAGTATAGGATATATATAACATGTTTATAAAATAAGTATTTCTGCGAATTCGGCCATTAGTTATGGGTATTACAAAGGATATATCACATGTTTAAAAACTATACATGTCCGTGAATTCGGCCATTAGTTATGGGTATTACAAAGGACATATTATACCAGACGTGCATATCAAGTTTGTATGACCCCTCATTTGCATAACATCTAACCAGTACATAACTCAGTAGGGTGGCGACTAGATACGTTATCTCTACTGGGTTCGTGCAGCTTCGAATGGGGCGGCGACTAGATACGACCCCCATATCGAATTTTGTACGTAGTACTCGTCAGGCTCACACAGACGACCTGACCACAAACTGATAAGAGAGTTGACGAGATACGACTCTCTAGTCTTGTTATGTCTCCACAAATGTTTGCCCTCCATATCGAACTTTTTACGTAGCACTCGTCGGGCTCACACAGACGACCTGACCACAACCTGATAAGAGAGTCGACGAGATACGACTCTCTAGTCTTGTTATGTCTGCACAAATGTTTGAATTGTGCAACGCCCGATTTCATAATTTTCAGAGATGCAACTAGATACAAATCTCTATGTTTTGCACAAAATGATGATTTGTGCAAACGCCTGATTTCATTTCATTTGGCTCTCGATAAGCGTAGTTCCGGTGTGTGGAAGAAGTGAACGATAAAGAGTGCACGTTATCGTCTTCTTTTTTCTACGCCCCTGAACGTCGTTTTCGTGCCGAGCCGCTACTGGCCACTAACGGGACATTTCTCCGACCCCCGCCACCTCTACGGTCGCTCCCGGCGACGGTCCCGAAAGCAGAGCGGGCTCCCATTGGTTGAGGCCCTCCGATCCACAAAAACTTGTCAAAAATTATTGTTTTATCAAAATTGTCTGTCTTTGTAAGCGATTCCTGCGGCTGCGGTGACTGATCTAAATAAACGATCTTTTCTGGTCTGTTCATTAGCACCCGCGAAATCGAATAAACTTACTCAATTTATGTTTGTACAATGCATTTTTCTGTAATTTGGCGGCAAAGTATCACCTGTCCTACTTTGAACCCCATGACATACTTTGTAAATAATTTTGGCTTTTTTAATAAAAAATAGGTGAAGATTGCAATAGACTCAATTCAAGCAGAAGGTCGTGGTTCACATCCTAATTTTTTGATTAAGTCGATTCAAAATTGACAGAATCTACGGCAGCTCGCGTATTCCACCTATTGTTCTGCATAAAAAAGCAGAAACCAGGGCCCTTCTCCGGTCACTAGAAGATAAGGGCATCGATTTCTTTGCCAAGAATATGGGCAATGGCCTACACATAATAACTAAAACCCCACGCGACCACCACGCTATCACGAGAAATCTTCTGGCAAGGAATACTGAATTCCACACATTTAGGCTCCCTGAAGACAAACCCTTGAGGGTTGTCTTGAGAGGCATTCTGGAGGACATCTCCCCGGAAGAAATTAAGGAGGAACTGACCAAATCCTACCCCGTTTTATCCGTTCACCGAATGAAAGAGGGAAGGTCTAAAAAACCTATACCTCTAGTTCTCGTCACATTGACGAAAAACGACGATGCGAAAAAAATTTTTAATGAGTTAAATTCAATCTTTCGTCTGAGGATTCAAGTTGAATCCCTGCGAAACAAAGCCCGTGTAGGACAGTACTTCCGTTGCCAGGCGCATGGACACTCGGCAACGTGCTGTCATGGCACAGAACGTTGCGTCAAATGTGCCGGACCACATCGTTCTTCGTTATGCATGAAGAACAAAGACACACCGGCGAAATGTGCCTTATGCGAAGGGGCCCATACGGCCAACTACGGAGGGTGCCCAGCAAGGCCCAAAAACCTAAATTTTAACAGAAACCGTAACGCTAATTACGGTAGAAATTACCAGTATAATAAACAGGCGTACACAAAAAATATGAATACTAGAAATGACTCAATTAGAATTCCCGACACTTGGAAAGTCATAATCGATCAAAATTCCCCGATAACATCACTTCCAAAATTATTAGAATTACCCTCAACTTCCTTAAATAAAAATAACCCGGTTACTATGCGTAAACAGCCTATTAAATGCCCACCCCTACCCCCACCCCTTTATCTACACGCGTTCTGCGTCCTAGACTATTAAAATGATTTGCAACCACTTAGGTTTTGACTTTTGGATTGAACGGACACGCTCAAGCGATCAGTTCAAAACAAAACTCAAGACATAAGGCCTCTGAAGATGGACAATGTTATTTGTCCGAAACGTCAGGAGTTAAAAAGTCCTTCTAAGGACTACATTACGCGGGTAAACCGAGAAAATTATTCAACATCTTACACCCGTGAAAATCTCAACCATAACATATATATATATTACATGTTTACAAACTAAGTATGTCTGTGAATTCGGCCATTAGTTATGGGTATTACAAAGGATAAATCACATGTTTAGAAACTAAGTGTGTCTCTGAATTCGGTCATTATTGATGGGTATTACAAGGGATATATATTACATGTTTACAAACTAAGTATTTTTGTGAATTCGGCCATTAGTTATGGGTATTACAAAGGATAAATCACACGTTTAGAAACTAAGTATGTCTGTGAATTCGGCCATTAGTTATGGGTAATACAAAGGATAAATCACATAGAAACTAAGTATGTCTGTGAATTCGGCCATTAGTTATGTGTATTACAAAGGATATATCAAACACAATTGTGTTGAATTGCAGCTTAACGTTAGTTTGGGGTGAGAACTCAGTTTAAATATTTAACTTTAAAATTTACTTTAACTATTTTCGATGCAACTGACCCTAAGGCAATTTATTTCTTATATGTAAAATTGGTGTTTGAGTTCTTAGTTTGAAGAAACGAATAAAACTAACCCAAAAACGATAACAACTTGTAAAACTTTGCTATGACTTTTGTAACTGAAAGAACTGATGTATCAATAATGAAAAGATTTTAAAAATTCCACCTACGATACAATTCAAATTCACAACGGAAGTTTCAATTTATTGATTCGTAAGTATATCTATTTAATATTTCTATTTTTGCAACTGATAATACATGGTGGAATTCCATTATAATAATATAATAAAACATAGGGTTTTTTATCCAGTTAAGATCTCTTCCCTAAAAACTCATGAAATGTAATATTAAACTCAGTCAATTAAATAAAACCATCAGATGGTGATAGCAATAAGGCAAAAGTGCCGCAGTACTAGTTAGTTAGAAACATGAGGGGTATTGCTATAAGCCCCAGATTGTTAGAGGATTACGAAAGAATCCGTAAAATCGAAAAATCAAAATCAAACATATGTAAAACTGATTTCTACTTTTATTTTATTTCACCGTAACCGGTTTTAGCTTGGTAAAGCCTTCTGCAGACTGGTACAAATTAATCTTCATCTACGGTTTATATACAAAACATATGGGCGAGGAGGGGTAGGGAGAGACTACAAGGGATTTATTGTATTATCTGGGTTTTCTTCACATTTGTTACTAATCGTCTTTGACTGCCGACTTTCTAATTATGTTAGTTATTCTCAGTAAGCCCAATTACCTCTGGTTTGTAGGTTACTTTAATATTGTTTGTGATGAACCATACAAGTAACGTGAATTATTAACAACCTTATGTTGTTGTTGCAATTTCAATTATTAATAATAATAATAGTTGGATGACTTGTATAGCGCCGTTTTTGTGAAAAATCATCTCAATTAATTAGAATCGTTATTATAATTGTGATGATATTGAATTCTTGATTGACATGTTTTCAGGAATAATCTTATAATTAGGTTTTATATAAATAGAACACATACTTTTCTTAGAACATATGATAAAAACCAAAAAGTATCAAAATAAGTCAACAAAAAGGGCTAGATATTATAGATATTAACGTGTTTTGCAAATCTGATTATTATGACGCATCTGTGTATTATTGATCATACAGTGTCTGCTAATAGCTAGCGAAAACACATTGCTCAGAAATCGGTCCATTAGTCATTTTGTAAAAGATCTATGTGATATACGTTTTTTTTTCATTAAAAATGAAAAACTTACTATGAAAGGAGGAAAGGCCAAATCATATTATTGTGTGGTGGTATTCTAATGTGAAATACGGAAATAATTTAATGAATAAGTAGGTACTGTTATTAGTATACGGATTGGCTGCTCGCTGTTTGCGATTGTCTATGGCGAAAATGGCGTCTATCAATGCGTCACCTGCTGCAGCGCGGTATGTCACTTGTACTGTTATAATTAATTCATTATAATACATCTATTGTTTGTTGTAATACAAGTTTCAGGTCTATTGCAATAGATGTTATTCGAATAAATGTTGCTATTAACGTCTCGTCAGCTAGTTCCGATATAAATCTTCTTTATTGAAACACATCGAAATCGACACCAATCTTAAACGTCGGTTCTACGTTTATATGGTTTACGACTAATGAAATGATTGTTGGCCCCTTCGTTTCTTCTGGACTTTCTTGGAGGACTTGTTTGCGGATTGTTTCGAGAAACTTGAGGAACTCTTCAAATTTCATATTAATATTCAACTTATTTAAATTCTCTTATTATTCAAGCACTGTGAAGCAACTAGCCTTTAATCTTAATTGCTCATTTTTTCTGAGCGCCGTTTAGTAATAAAATCACCTCAAGGACGTTTTATATATTGTTAAAGTGTGTAGCCCCGTTCTTAAAGGTTTCGAAATTGCTTTCTGATCTTAAACCAAATTGAACGTCATTCTAAGTACATTGGCAGCTCTCCAATTGTAACAGCATTAGTACCAGAAAGTTCAACCTGTCTGTTTGACGCAAGTCACTAATGTTATAATAATAACTGCATTAATGTAATATTAAAAGAACTTCTTGAAAACTTTCATTAAATATTGAAACTCCCCGAAACACCTGCCCTTAACATACATACCATATTACTGAATATGTCTTTTGAGATATTCAGAGGTCATTTGAATTAAATGGTTTATTGCGGGCTTAATTTATTTACAGGTGAAATCAGTAACTTAGCATTACTTGCTCCCCCTCATAGCAGCGCCATGGACCCCCATAACCCAGATAGAGTCACCGTCAAGATGGATCCAGGGACTGGAGAAGAAGACGGAGGTGAAGTGCCGGATACAGATGTAGAAATAGATCTGGCGGATATAAAGGAGGAGTGGTTGAAATATTCCAAAGGAATTGTGGAGTCAGATGGTAAGAAAAATTCCATCTATTTTATTTTATGTTTTAGTACAAGAGGGCGATTCCAGTTCTTTTCAAAGATATGGATTTATGTATTCGTAAAAAGCAATAACTTTGTATCTTCCCGTAATTATAATATACACGCATACGTTAGATTTGAACCACTTCAATTTAATATAATAATCTCCATTGGTTTGGAAATACCCTTCCTTCGTCTAGAATATATTTAAACTTAACTATTCATTTGGAAAGTTATCTAAAATAGGACTATGCGATAAATTTTCTTGGTTATCAATATGTTATAATTATTATTTATTGATTTTATAATTTCCAATGCTAATTCTAAAAGAACTAAATTGTTGCCTTTATTATTTGCGGTGAGGAATTTGATCATTTAAAATGAGATGTGTTCCGTGATTCTGATATTTACATTACGTTCATTGCCGTCAACAAGCTACATCCTTCTAAACTCCTGAAAACCAAAAACTGTAATGTGGAACAAGTTTTCATCTTATTAAACGGTAAAAATCAAAAAAATATCGTCGGCAGTGTTTACATTCCGCCATCGTCGGATGTAAGTGTATACAAAAGTCATTTTGAGGATATAGAACAATTGTCGTACAAATTTCCAAACAGTAAAATCACTATCATCGGTGATTACAATTTACCCAAAATCTACTGGGGCACACGCGACAATTCCACTGATTCTCTAAACTCTACCTTATCTGAAACAGAAAAAGAAATTGTTGAACTATGTGATTTCCTGAACCTAACTCAATTAAACTATGTAAAAAATGTCAATAATAGATTACTAGATCTTGTTTTCTGTAAGACACGGCAACTAAGGTTAATGAGTCACTTGATTCAATTCTTGCTCCCGACTCTCATCACCCACCTTTAGATATTGCTATACTGTGTAATCCTATGAAATACCAAATTAAAACTAAGACCCATCCCAACTTTAATAAAGCCAATTATGTCGCAATACGCGATTATCTATATAACGTTGAATGGTCTATACTAGAGGGAGGTGACCTTGATGGAAATATTAAAGCCTTTTATGATCACTTGTATAAGACCATAGAAACATTTGTCCCAATTAGCTTTAAATTACTCTCTAATTTCCCTAACTGGTTCAACAAGGACCTGATTAACTTAGTAATTGAAAATAAGAAAGCTCACAAAATTTACAAAGATACTGAAAACATTTCTGACTTTTCAAATTTCAGCAGGCTACGAAAAGAGTGTAATAAACTATCAAACATTTGTTATAAGAATTATATTAAAAATGTTGAATTTTCAATTGGTAACAATGTAAAACATTTTTTTAAGTATTGTAAATCACAAAATAACACTAATCTTGGCATACCTGAAACAATGCACCACAAACAAAAAACTTCCTGTAAAATTAATGCAACTGTCAATATGTTTGCAGATTTTTTTAAGGATGTGTATGAAGCAGATATACCTAGCGAACACATTCCAAACTTCGAGTCAGATATAAATTTACAACTATCCCAGATTCATATTGAGATTAAAGACATCGCGGCATGTATTAAACTACTTGAACCTAAATTTTGCTCAGGACCAGATAAAATTCCCCCAATTTTCCTTAAAAACTGTGCAGGCAGTGTCTCTTATCCACTATACTTAATCTTTAAACAATCACTTTCATCGGGTAAGTTCCCGCAAATATGGAAAAACAGCTTTCTTACTCCAATATATAAAAGCGGAGACAAATCTTTAGTTGAAAATTACAGACCGATATGCATACAATCGTCGATACCTAAAGTGTTCGAAAAGTTAATTCTTCAAAAAATATGTTCTTGTGTAAAATTTAATATTTCTTCATTTCAACACGGTTTTGTCTCTGGCCGATCTACTCTAACAAATCTTACACTTTACGAAAACTTCATCTCAGGTGTCCTTGCTAACAGACAACAAGTCGACTCAATTTATACGGATTTCAGTAAAGCGTTCGATAAGGTTTGCCATAAAATCCTTTTAAATAAATTCTCAAAACTTGGAATAAGTGGTAAACTATTATACTGGATTAAGGATTATTTATCAAAACGTATAATGACCGTATGTATTAAAGAACATTTGTCTTACGAATTTGAAGCCACTAGCCTCAGGGTTCACACCTTGGACCAATATTATTCATACTATTTATAAATGATGTCACTTCCATTTTCTCTGATGTTAACATACTATTATTTGCTGATGATATGAAAATATTTAAAATCATTAAAAATATCAATGATTGTTTGTCCCTACAATTCAACTTCATAAAATTTGCAGAGTGGTGTTCCATTAATAAACTCACACTTAACATTAAAAAATGTCAAATCGTGAGTTTTTTCAGAATTAAAAACCCCATCAAATATAATTATACACTGCACAACCATAGTTTATTATCAGTGCCTGAAATAAGGGACCTCGGAATAATCTTTGATAGAAAATTATCATTTACTAATCACATTAATGCCATTACTAGCAAAGCTTTAAAAATGTTGGGCTTCATTACTAGAATATCTAAGGATTTTAAAAACATCCATACAATAAAATTACTTTATATAACTCTAGTCCGAAGTCAACTGGAATATAATTCCTCTATATGGAACGCTTACTACAAAAATCACACAGATTCCATTGAAAGAATCCAACATAAATTTCTCAGAACAATTAACTTCAAATTAGGAATTCCCTCAGATGACATTAATTACGCTTCTTTATTACAATTAATGCATCTCTTATCTTTAAAAGATAGAAGAATACTTATTGATCTAATTTTTTTAATTTAAAATAAACCATCACTGGTTTGACTGCCCTGAACTGACATCATTAATAAATTATCATGTACCCAGCAGACCGACTCGACTCAAAGCACCTTACTATTGTAACAATACTGGAACGAATGCAGAACAAAAATCGATAATACATCGTTTGCACAGATTAGGCAACGAATATTCCAATATCGATCACGATGACGGTCTACTATCATATAAAAGATGCTTAAAACAAAAGTTGTCTAATCTGTAGTTAATCTGTAGTATATCGAAATTATTATTTTTGTTTTTTGTAATAAAATGTTCATAAATTGTTTAAATCACTTTAATGTAAAAGCCATCTTTATGGCGTATATATATGTATAAATATAAATAAATAACACTATTCAGCCAACAGAGGATGGGCTTAATTCATGATACCTATCTTTAGTGTTTGTTGCAAATTTACCTATGTTGTTATCTGTGTAGAACGCGGGTTTAATGTGGGCGGGTAGTTGAATGTGGGCAGGTAGTTGAATGTTTGCAGATAGTTGAATGTGGGCAGGTAGTTTAATGTGGGAAGGTAGTTTAATGTGGGCAGCTAGTTTAATGTGGGCAGGTAGTTTAATGTGGGCTTGACGGCCTCCATGGTTGAGGTGTAAGTCTCTCGACTACGAATCCGAAGGTCGCGGGTTCAAATCCCGGCGTGCGCAATTAATTTTTATTTAATTAATTTGTTTTGTTTCACTACTAATTCATTTAAAAATAATGTATAGTATATTTGGTCTCCTTCCAGAGTGGAAGATACTCTCAGTATCGTCCTGGTGAAAGACCACCATTCAGAATTGAAACGTTGCTTGAAATGGCTTTTAGCCGTGTTTGGTGACCAGATCCGAATAGCCAGGTATTTCCCCTTTTCCCCATCTTCCCCTCCCTCTTCTCCTTCCCCTCCCCAATACCTTCAGCCTCACAACATTCCCCGATTGGAAATGCCATAGTCTCACTGGCTCCAGACGATTGGGAGCAGTTTGGGACTCTTGTGTGATATTTATATTAAAAAAAATGTAGTTTAATGTGGGTAGGTAGTTTAATCTGGGCAGGTAGTTTAATGTGGGCAGGTAGTTTAATGTGGGCAGGTAGATTAATGTGGGCAGGTAGTTTAATGTGGGCAGGTAGTTTAATGTGGGAAGGTAGTTTAATCTGGGCAGGTAGTTTAATGTGGGCAGGTAGTTTAATGTGGGCAGGTAGTTTAATGTGGGCAGGTAGTATAATGTGGGCAGCTAGTTTAATGTGGGCAGGTAGTTTAATGTGGGCAGGTAGTTTAATCTGGGCAGGTAGTTTAATGTGGGCAGGTAGTTTAATGTGGGCAGGTAGTTTAATGTGGGCAGGTAGTTTAATCTGGCCAGGTAGTTTAATGTGGGCAGGTAGTTTAATGTGGGCAGGTAGTTTAATGTGGGCAGGTAGTTTAATCTGGGCAGGTAGTTTAATGTGGGCAGGTAGTTTAATGTGGGCAGCTAGTTTAATGTGGGGAGGTAGTTTAATGTGGGCAGGTATTTTAATGTGGGCAGGTAGTTTAATGTGGGCAGCTAGTTTAATGTGGGCAGGTAGTTTAATGTGGGCAGGTAGTTTAATGTAGACAATTGTTAGTTTAATGTGAACCAGTGGTTTAATGGGTAGTTTAATGTGGGCAGATGAATTTAATGTGGGCAGGTAGTTTAATGTGGGCAGGTTGTTTTAATGTAGACAGGTAGTTTAATGTGGGCACGTAGTTTAATGTGGGCAGGTGGTTTAATGTGGGCAGGTAGTTTAATGTGGGCAGGCCAGTTTAATGTGGGTAGTGCGTTAATGTGGGCAGGTAGTTTAATGTGGGCAGGTTGTTTAATGCGGGCAGATAGTTTAATGTGGGCAGGTAGTTTAATGTAGGCAGGTAGTTTAATGTGGGCATGTAGTTTAATGTGGGCATGTAGTTTAATGTGGGCAGGTAGTTTAATGTGGGCAGGTAGTTTAATGTGGGCAGGTAGTTTAATGTGGGCAGGTAGTTTAATGTGGGCAGGTAGTTTAATGTGGGCAGGTAGTTTAATGTGGGCAGGTAGTTTAATGTGGGCAGGTAGTTTAATGTGGGCAGGTAGTTTAATGTGGGCAGGTAGTTTAATGTGGGCAGGTAGTTTAATGTGGGCAGGTTGTTTAATGTGGGCAGGTAGTTTAATGTGGGCACGTAGTTTAATGTGGGCAGGTAGTTTAATGTGGGCAGGTAGTTTAATGTGGGCAGGTAGTTTAATGTGGGCAGGTAGTTTAATGTGGGCAGGTAGTTTATTGTGGGCAGGTAGTTTATTGAGGGCGCTGTGTTCGTTCAAATAAAATGACAACACGAATGTGTCTTACGGGGCAAAGGTCTAAGTGAATATTTTTCTTTTTTTTACGGTAACTCCACACAGGAGACCCTTAACGAAATAATTTCCCTCAAGGCCTATATCATCTTTGGGGGTGCTGTGTGGAGGAACTTTTAGACGATAGGAAGGAGTTAACTTGGGTCATGAAGCGACCCATGTTGTAGGATGGAGGAAACACAGAGGCCGGCAGACCATTCCATAGCCGAGCTGTTGAACACAGGAAAATGTCTGACGGCCTCCATGGTCGAGGGTTAAGGCTCTCGACTACGAATCCGAAGGTCGCGGGTTCATTCCCGGCGTGCGCAAGTAAATTTTATTTAATTAATTTGTGCTGTTTCGCAATTAATTCATTTTAAACAATAATATATAGTATATTTGCGCACGTTCCAGAGTGGAAAGTACTTTCAGTATCACCCTTGTGAAATACCACCATTCATTATTGAAACGTTGCTTGAAATGGCGTTTAGCCGTGTTTGGTGACCAGATCTGAATAGACAGGTATTTCCCTACCTTTCCTTTTTTCTTTTCCTTCCCTTCTTCAATACCTTCACCCTCACACCATTCCCCAATTGGGGATGCCATTGTCTCAATGGCTCCAAACGGTTGGGAGCAGTTGGGACTCTTGTGCGGTATTCATATAAAAAAAGCGATCCGTTCTCATGTGACATATGTCAACTGTGTGCCAATGTTGGGCACGCGTTTGGCGTGTTTTCCGACTATCCACCGGTACCGAAGGGATTAATAATGCTAGTTCCTCAGGGCATCTTCCATTAAAATACCGATAAAATAAGTATTTATTCGAAAATGATGGCACAAAGTGAGTTTACAGGTATTGAAGTAAGAGACGGAGTACGAGTACACAAAGTCAGAGAGTCCTAACAGGGTCCAGGGTCAAGGGTTCTGGGAGCACGTATTTAGCTAGAATTTGGAGCATCACGAAAATGGTTTCAATCCCGAGTGCTTCAGGGTGTTTCTTGTTAAATAGGAATTTATAGAATGCGAATAATTGCAATCGGAACATGAAAATAATTTCTATCCAGATTACTTCAGCATGTGTCTCGTTAACTTGGATTTTCGAGGACAAGAATAACTATATTTGGAACAAGATAATGGTGCCAATCCAGAGTGCGTCAGCATATGACTTATTAAATAATTTACCTTTTGCGAACACGAATAATTGTATCCAGAACATTAGAATATTTTCAATCTAGAATGCGTAAGAATGTGTCTACGTTTGATCAACTGTACTTTTTTTAATTAACGGATTTCTCCAACTACCGTACACGGTGGAAAATGTGGTGATAGATTGTATGTATGGATGGGAATTTCGATATTGCAACCCGCGACTCGGAGGAAGAATTGCAATCCGGACGTGAAAGGTTGCCCATGCCTGCTTTAAGCTGTGGTTCAACACAAGAAGCTTGCCTCTAAAACTTCTATCAAAACGGAGTCGAATCCGTTTTTTTTATATGAATACCGCACAAGAGTCCCAAACTGCTCCCAACCGTCTGGAGCCAGTGAGACTATGGCATTCCCAATTGGGGAATGTTATGAGGCTGAAGGTATTGCCGGGTGGAAGGAGAAGGGCGAGAGGTGGGGAAAAGGGGAAATACCTGGCTATTCAGATCTTGTCACTAAACACGGCTAAAAGCCATTTCAAGCGACGTTTCAATTCTGAATGGTGGTCTTTCACCAGGGCGATACTGAGAGTATCTTCCACTCTGGAACGTGCGCAAATATACTATATACTATTTTTAAATTAATTATTTGTGAAACAACACAAATTAACTAAAATAAAAATTACTTGCGCACGCCGGGATTTGAACCCGTGACCTTCGGATTCGTAGTCGAGAGCCTTACCCCTCGACCGTGGAGGCCGTCCATCCAGTTATCCGTCCATCCGTTAAGTATGTTTTACTGCAAACTTTTTAATATTATGTTTAGCCAAGTAGGCCGTGTGAAAATGCTCGCGGGCCCTATAAAATGGGATCTTTCCCCGAAAATTATGTCAAAATGTTCCCCAAAACCGAATTGCGTTAATGTTAATATTTTATTATTATTCAAAAAGGTAACAATATATATATTTTTTTATTGCTTTCAAAGATTTTTGAAAGCATTGTTAAAATCCAAATAAGTCTATAGTCGTCATGATCATTTTTGGGATCATTTTTATAGATTGTTAAAACCGCAGTAATTTTAAGACGATAGAGAAAAGTAAAATTTGATATTGATAGATTTACAACGTACTTATCGTAAATTATCTCATTTTGTAGGTATTTGATTGAATTGCTTGTCATCAGGTCATTTTCCAATGAATTGTTTGAATCTAGGTAGGCTATTACATTTCTTATTTCATGTTTCACTTGCTATCTTGCCTACATTAAGGCTATTTTCTTCATTTGTACCATCATTCCTCTTTGTTTTATCAACAGTGGCTGAATTTTGTTTACTTTATTTTTGCTAGATTTGATCCGATATTGCAAAAAAACTTATTTGCATAGTCAAGAAGTTGACTATTACTGTTTTATTTTTCCAGGTACCACTAATGTGGACACTGTTCCCATCATGGCAGAAACAGGACCCCGAGAACAAGGTGGTGGGGCAATTCCTTATACGGAAATTGACATAGATATCCTGGATGTTAAAAGGGAAAGTGTAGAGCACTCTGAAAGAATTACGCAGACAGCAGGTAAAAACGTTTTTTTGTTGTGTATGTATTGGCCTACTAATTGAAGCGTTTCTATTTATTAAGTGAACTTACATTTATAAAACTTTATCCGCCATACTTTTCAGACCTATTGCCAGACCTGCAGAGATGTCATGGAGATAAGCGATTTTCTTGTTCCCATTGTAATGACTCCTGCTCTCTAGAACGGCACTCGCGTACCCATAATGGAAGTAAACCTTTTTCGTCTTCCGACTGTTTCTTTCCGTCTTCTCAGAAGGGACATCTATACAATTGCATGCTGTCCCATAGTGGAGATATACCTTTTTCATGTTCAGACTGTAACTATACATGTTCTACAAAAGGTAGTCTTAAAATTCACATATTAACTCACAACAGTGGAGAAAAACCTTTGTCAAGTTCCGATTGCACTTATTCATTTTCACTAAAGGGAGCTCTGAAGAAACATATGCAGACTCATAGTGAAAAAAAACTTTTTTCATGTGCTTACTGCTTGTATACATGTTGTCAAAAGAGAACTTTGACGAGACACGTGCTGACTCACAGCGGAGAAAAACCTTTTTCATGTCCCGACTGCACTTATTCATGTTCTATGAAACAAAACCTAAAAAGTCACATGCTGACTCACAGTGAAGGAAAACCTTTTTCGTGTTCCGACTGTAACTATTCCGGTTCGACAAAACAAAATCTAAAAAGACACATGCTGACTCATAGTGGAGAAAAACCTTTTTCGTGTTCCGAGTGTAAATATATCTGTTCTCGTAAAGAAAGTCTAAATAGTCATTTGCTGACTCACAGTGGTAAAAAACCTTTTTCATGTACCGACTGCAACTATTCGTGTTCTCATAAAGTAAGTTTAAAATTTCACATGCTGGCACACAGTGCAGAAAAACCTTTTTCGTGTTCCAAGTGTACCTATATCTGTTTACGTAAAGGAAGTCTAAAAAGTCATATGCTGACTCACAGTGGAGAAAAACCTTTTTCTTGTCCTGACTGCAGTTTTTCGTATTCTACAAAACGTAATTTACGAAGGCACATGCTGATTCACAGTGAAGAAAAACCGTTTTCGTGTTCGGACTGTCAGTTTTCGTGTTCTGAAAAAGGAAGTCTTAAAAGGCACATGCTGACTCACAGTGGAGTAAAACCTTTTTCGTGTTCCGACTGCACTTATTCATGTTTTGTAAAAGGAAACCTAAAAAGTCACATGCTGACTCACAGTGGGGAAAAACCTTTTTCATGTTCCTACTGTAACTATACTTTTTCTCGTAAAGGAAATCTAACACGTCACATGCTGACTCACAGTGGAGAAAAACCTTTTTAGTGTTTATTTTCTTTGTTTCTGTTACTATAATAATCCAACGGTCAATTATCTACTTTACATATTTTTACTTATCACCTTTGTTACTTTTGTTTTATTTTTTTAACTAATGTTATTTGTGGGTAGGTATATTACCTATATAATATACATTCTAGTCTAATCTTTTTTTTTCTAATAAGTGCTTTCATCACTTAGGTCGGCCATTTTTAAATGTATTTTCTCTCTTCCACTGTTATGTTTATGTCTATTTTATTACTTATGTTCCACACTATTAGATAATTGAAAAAAAAAAAAGATAATTGTATATTCTCCACTGTAATGTAAAGCCCTATGGGCGTATATATATATACAAATAAATAAAAATAAAATACAATTATATACTTACCGGCATTACTAATATTCCTGACCTGTTTTTGCCTGATCAAACTAATATGAATGTATCGAGATCAGGAGGTTTATCACTAGTTAACAACCATTTCAAATAAATTTAAAACTTGAAAAACTGCAATACTTAAATTCCCGTTATAAAACTCTTTAACCATTCAAAGGGCCTTCCCATAATCCCCGTATTTTATAATCTTTTGAAGAGCGATTTGTGAGATTGTAACAAAAGCCTTGGCTAGGTCTAGGAATAGGTTAATGTTTTTTCTGTCTTCCATCTATATTTCCAGAAATTTTATTTATCGCGTCATTCGTTCCTTTTCCCGATCGAAAGCCGTGTTGGTTTTTTCTTAAAAGTTTTAGTCTCTGTACCTAACTACGTAATCTGTTTAAGTTTTTTTTATGTAATTTTTGAGATAGCACTACATTGTTAGCCTAGAATTTCCCGCTTGGTTTTTGGGTCCAGTTTTGTAAATTGTTACGACTATAGATTTCCTCAGATGGTCTGGGAAAACTCTCGAAGAAGTATTTTTTATTTAATTCTTTAAATGACGTGCGATATTGTTTTTAGTATGTTTTACCATATGTGAGTTTAGATTCTCTGAGCCTTTAGAATTAGTTTTGTTGAGGCTGTCGATAATTTTTAAAACCTCTTCATGTTTCGTAGGTGAGAATTGAAATGAAAAAGGATTTTGTTGTGGTTCTATTGCGGTCGCGAATTTAGTTTCCTTGGTTTCCCTTAGAATGGTTTCCACATGTTTAGACCCAACCGTCGTAAAGTATTGGTTTGTGTGGCTAGCAATCATGTCCGAGTCAGTGATGGCTGTATTTCCTATATGTAGTTTGTTAATATTAGGATCAAGGATATGTTTAGTTTTAGTAATTTGTTCAACGATATTTCAAATAACTTTGCTAGAGGAATCTCTGTCAAGTTGATGTTTATGGGATCGTTCTTTTGCAGTACGTATGAGATCTTTACGTATATTACGATTCCTACGATGATTCTCTTGTCTTGTTTAAGAGTGTTTTGTGGGTCTGTTGTCGCCACTTTGTTTATAATTTCTTTTGTGTAAATATAGCCTTTAGATTATCACTATTAATCCAAGGACTTTAGTACTGTTGTTGTAAATATTGTGATATTGTTTAGAAGCGCGCCGTACTTCTTCTATGTACAATGGGCTTTTCTTTCAAATTGTTGTATATATACTGGTTGATTTTCTTAATAAATAAATTAAGCGCATTGTTAACTCCAGTCTTTCAATCTCCATCTTCCCAAGTTTCATCCCTTACATTTAGATCCTTGACTTATCCCTCATAGCAGATACTAATTATTATAAATGGATCATTTCTATATCACCGTTTTCGTTAGAAAATCATCTCAAGGGCGCTTTACAACTTAATTTTTCTAACCTATAAATTATACTCGTATCTAATATGTTATATCTAAGATTTATTGCTATTGGCTCACAGCTAAGATTTATAACTACTTATCTAGAAACTCACTAATTCGGACTTATAATTAACGACTTACACCTAACACTTATAACTAGTAACTTAAAACTTGTAACAGACATATTAAAAACAGGTGGATCTTATAAACAATATCGTTGTGTGGCTAAAATCTATGGTTTAGGATTACAGGCTTCCAACTATCACTTTTACATTTTAAAATAAATTATGTAACGATGGCTGCCCTTGTTGGCAGTGCTAATAAAGGTTTTTCAATAAGAACGTAAATAAAACAAGTTGTTTGTGAGATATCCACTCAATTTTTTTTTTCGTTTGTTTTTATATTTTATGGCAATAAGTGCGGAATATAACATCGTTCATATGTTCGCCGCGGCTTCGCTCGGTGGCGCGTATTAGGATGTCCAATTTTCAATGACTTTGTCGCATAAATCTGGCTGAATTTGCTGGATGGCGTTTGCTATCTTGACTTTGAGGACGTCAATTGTTTGTGGTTTACTCGCATAGACATGCAATTTAAGATAGCCCTAAATGGAGGAGTCAAAAGGAACTAAATCGCACGATGATCGCCGCCGCGCGAGATAACCACGCCCTCAAATTGCTCGTGCAGAATGTCAACTTATTTATTTATTCATAAATTTCATTCTGTAAACAATTATGGTCGTTTACTTTAAGTTCCTGGATTAGTTGGATTTTATACGGGTACAGACCCAAGTCCAGACGCAAAATTCGCCAAATTGAAGTCACAGAAAGGCCAAGTTCTTCTGTACGACAAGAAATTGACTGCCTCGAGTTTTGCGGTACAATCTCACGCACAGCAGCGATGTTTTCAGCAGATCTTGCGTTTCGGTGACGTACCGGTGTTGGCTGATTATTTACCGATCTGGGTTACTCGAATTTGGCCACCAAACGACGAACGTCAGGACTGTTGAGGCGAGGATAAAAAATCGCGTATTACGCGGAACGTTTCTCGAACGGAGCAGTGACTTTGATAATAATTTTTTATGATTTGCACACGTTGTTCAACGCTATAACCTTCCATGGTGATTTGCCGTACACTACTAAACAATTGACAACAAATTTGATGGATATTACTTTAACAACATGGTTGCTAAAACCTAACAAAGTTAGAGCGTCCTTATTGAAAGACCCTATATTAACAACAATGAAACGTGTTTATGTGTGGTACAAAATTTTAAGATTCACAAAAATCAGAACATAACCTAATATTGCACAACAGTGACACGAGTTCGAATATGATATATCCCAGCTATATCAGTTTGCCTCTGGTCAGTTTGAGGATAATTCTCATACATATATATATTCTATGCTATGTGTTAGGTGCCTTCCAGACGATCGGGTGGCCCAGTGGTGTGGCCAACGGAAAAAATATATTAACCGAGTTTTTATTTTTTCTTGGCAATACTCCTTGTCTCCGCTGAACGATGCGGGCTTGAAATTTGAAATTTCGCTTTGGAAATCGCGTTTTAATTATCGTTAAGCAATTTCCAAGGCGAAATTTCAAATTTCAAGATCGCTTCGCTCAGCGGAGACAAGGAGTATTGCCATTATAGTCAAGTCAAAAAATAAAAACTCGGTTAATATATTTTTTCCGTCGGCCACACCACTGGCCCACCCGATCGTCTGGAAGGCAATTTAGTGCTGACTGTAATGCTAGACAGAGGCGAGGAGAAGAAGGAAGTTTTTACCTACGCTAATATTATGCATGTGTTGGGAATAAAAAATGTTTTGGAGGCCATAATGTTTCTGTTATTTATGTGCTCTAAAATGACATGTAATTTTTATTCTTTTTGTGTTTGATTTATAGAACTCAATTTATTTATTTTTCAAATTGAATTTAAATCAGTTAAAGTACTTATTATTAAGTTCCGGAAGCTTTCAATTTTGTCATTATTGTGACAGCTGTTTCAGCGTTCAATGCTGTTTTCAAACTGTGGTTAGGCCACGTTGAGATTACTTTTTATGGCCTTAAACGCCGAAACAGCTGTCGCCCTAATAAAAAACTGTTTAAGTTTTCAAATATTGTGTTCACTCATAATAATTGTGATAGGTCGTTTTTATTGGCTTTATAATTTTTGCAACGAAAATAAAGTTTTTAATCAACAAATTCTTAGAAAATCTTTCTTTATCAAGAAACCATCCAACTGCAAAATAACCATCGAACCGTTTCACTGTAGCATTATGCAAAGAGGATAGAGCGCCAAACAACTCGGTCTTGGCACATAATTCTTGCTTAATTCACATTCATATGTTGTCTTCTACAGATTATTCTGTTATTCTGACTAGAGATGCACGAAAAGTAATCATTCGTTACTAAAGTATTCGTTACTCACCATGTAATCAAAGTAACGATTATTCAAAACGAAAAGTAGTCGGTACTTTTGAAATGATTACTTTTGTACCGAATACTTGGTTATTATTTGTGCCACCAGAGGCGCTAGTCGGTAGTTACTTGAAATGATTACTTTTGTACCGAATACTTGGTTATTATTTGTGCCACCAGAGGCGCTAGTCGGTAGTTACTTGAAATGATTACTTTTGTACCGAATACTTGGTTATTATTTGTGCCACAGGAGGCCCTAGCCGGTAGTTACTTGAAATGATTACTTTTGTACCAAATACTTGGTTATTATTTGTGCCACCAGAGGCGTGAGGCGGTAGTTACTTGAAATGATTACTTTTGTACCGAATACTTGGTTAATATTTGTGCCACCAGAGGCGCTAGCCGGTACTTACTTGAAATGATTACTTTTGTACCGAATACTTGGTTATTATTTGTGCGACCAGAAGCGCTAGCCGGTAGTTACTTGAAATGATTACTTTAAGTACCGAATACTTGGTCATTATTTTTGCCGCAAGAGGCGCTTGGAACTAAGGGCCGAGGGAATCGGAAAAAAATGTTTGGAGCGAACTACCTTGTCAGATCATTTTAATAATTTAGAGTTTGAGTTTGTCAATTATTGTTTTTATATAGCTATTTGCTATAATGTGTTACACTATTGTCCTACAAATAGAATCAACCTTTTTTTCCAGTACTGCAGTTTTCTGACAACGTTAAAATATGATGTAGATATTATTTCAACAGTAATTTCTGACAGTGTACAAAATAATGTTATTTATAACAATTTTAAAACTCATGTTTTCTACTAAGTTTTAAAGAAATTCTAAATATTTTAAATTTAGTGGCAAGTTCAGAAAAAAATATAGACAACATGATTTGGTTTTACTTATATTATGAAAATGAATGGATTGGTTGTTAAAAATGGATTCAATACATTCCCATATGTAATATTATTATGTATTATGAAGTGTAAATTAATAAATAATGTGTAAAAAATGAAACCATTGGAAAATAATCTTTTAAATAAATTTTTACAAAGCCAAAATGATGAAAAATCCAAACTTGCGTGTAAAAATGTGTACGTCATAGGAAAATGACACATCAGTTCGATGCATTCATATATGATTTTGGATCAAGTTTGAATGCATAGACAAAAAAAGAGCTGTATAAATCAGCCATTTATTATTATAGATTAATTATTGAAAACAGGATTGTTTATTTTATGAAATTTCATAATTACTTTTAAATTGTTAATTTCTAGCGTATCTGTCAAAAATAATATCAATATAATATAATGTACCCACGCTTGTACGCGAGTTCGGCAGCGGGCAGAACCGCGTTTCTACTTGGAACTTGCCTTAGAAAGCGATACCGATATGCATAGGTACCTTGAATCTGTTTATATCCTATAATGATAAATACTTGAGATGATACTTGTATCCAATATATCGAGATCGGTCAATAACGCAAGTGTTAAGCCGCGTCTCCTGCGAACTTTTTTCCGAAACATTACACAAAAAAACCATACACAAAACCATTTGTTTTCATACACATTCCGTCTCCTGCTAAATTAAAAACAAAACATTTTGCGCAGACCACAAGATGAGTTCAAGAAAAATATTTTGAATGTGCTGCATATTTTTATAGGTTGGAATAAAATACCATTGTTTTGTTTATTGTTTGAATAAAAAAAATATACGTCAATGAAATGAATATAAAATCAATAAGAAATATTTTGTGTAAACCACTGCAATATAGTCAATGAATGCGTTTATCACGATGTATAAATATGCGTAAGCACCACCTTCTTAATGTGCACAAAATTAATGAAAAACTATTTCAGTTCAGAAGCAAAATCACAATTAATTCATTTATTCGAGTTATTGTGCTGCTTTTAGGTTATTTTTTTTTATTTACGTAAAAAAAAACTAAAAACCTATTTTATATCTAATTAAATCATGATTATGTATGAAATAGGTTTTAGATTCTTTGTTTTTAATAATAATTAAAATTTACAAAAAAATACGTGCTTATATGCATATTTACTTCACGATGTTTAGCTTTTACTGGTTCTTAATATAAGGGCTGTAGTCCTATTAGAAATACATAACAGTTAAATAAATTATTATTATTACTGATACATAAGCAAACTTCTTAAAATAATATATTATAATTTCGCTTCGTTCAAATAACCTAAAAAAACCCGTCCGATTTATGACGAAGTACCATCGGACGGGAGACATAGATAGATCCGCACCGTGCGGCGATTTTAAAAAATGAAACAAACCTTCCCCTCTTCCTCACTTCACCCGCGAGAGGAATGTTTTCCACTGATTTCGGAAGACAATAATATTCCATACGCACACAGAAATGTGTATGGTAACGCCCCTTTGTTTTGTTTTTTTTTTTTGTGTAAATGGTTTAAAAAAAAAGTCGCAGGAGACGTGGCTTTAAATATCGATGTACGATATACCGATACTGAATATCAGAAATCACGTATTCAATAAATATCGTTTACATGTTCGGAAATGCCGGATCGGTTAGAACGGTAATATCTATGGAACCAGTATCGATATATCAGATGTATGACGGTATTACAATACGTATACCTGGTACGAATATATTAGGTTCGGGCTAGTGTTGGGTTAGGTTACGTACTAGCCAGAATTTCAATACCATAACCAACTGGTTATTAGGAGCTAAATAGCTGGTTATAAAACGGTTATTTGGTCATTTCGGTTGTTCGGCTATATAGTATGTAGTATTGGCGAGTGGGGACCCGAGATAAGCAACGATCGGAGGCGGTAAAAACTAGAACTAACAATTAGCGGGCGAACAAAATAAAATAAAATCGTTCGCTTCATTTGTATTTTTATGTTACAATTTTATATATTTCTACATAGAATCTATATCATACATCTTGTAGAAATGGATAAGTTATCGTTTAATGCGTTTAAGTAGTGGCAGACCATTTTTTAAATGGTTTAAATTAACAAAACTATCAAATACATCTATTATACAATGGAAACATTTGAATTTTTTTCTATTAGAGAGTGTGGTAAATAAGATAAAAATTCAGATTGTACGTCATGAGGTCTCAAACAATAAGAATTAGAATATTATAAATTATTTTTATCACTCGTTTCAATGCTGACTATTTATTTCATTCTCGCATTTAAAAATACCACAATTCCTTGAAAATAATAATAACGGACAAGTCAATTAGCTTTTAATGGGATACCCCAATATTTATATTTGTGTTTGTTATTTCCCAAGTGCGACTAGTAAATAAGTCATTAATTTTATTAAAACATTGTAAATTCTTTGGTAGGATCAAAATACAATGGTTGATTCGTATAAAAAATGTACCGTATTTACTGATTACTCGCTCAAATACTTGCGCGCGTTTACATTGCCGCTTTATACTGGCCACTGGGCTAATGGCTAGGGCTAGGTGGATAGTTATCAGTTGGTTATTTCAGTTATTTGGCTATGGTTTTGTCAGTGGGTAAAACTGGGTATCGGGTAGTTGTCACCTAACAAAGGGTATAGCGCAATTCGAACTATATAGATCTGTCTCGTTTCGCCTTACTAAATAAAAGACAGATATACATGCAGCATGGAGCCCATATAGCGCTGTCCCCCTTTGCTGAATAATCATAACCAAAATAATCAAATAACTGAAATAACCAAAAAACCGAATAACCGAGCCGAGAGAAGCTAAATGGAGCAAAGTGTAAGAATAACCCTTTGTGTACAAAATAAATAAATAATGTTTGACAGATTTTTTTGTTACAATTTTATATATTGCTACATAGCAGCAATCTTTGTAGAATTAAGTAAACTTTACAATTTTAATTAATTAGATAAAATATTAATTTTCATGTAGACCTTTTATAATTAAAAAAAGTTTTACATAATTTACACAGCGCATTTTTTCCGGCATTATGTTTGTCGAAATGGGTCCAAATACTGAGTGCCTTATTTAATAAGTCACGATTTTCACAAATAAACAACACTCTAACTTACTATTCTAAACAACACAATAAACTATGATAAATAATATTTTGTCTTTTAAAAAAAATTCCACAAACTTAAAAAAAAATCTATCGAAAGATATAAATACAGTTACGAGCGTTGGAGGGTTAACTGTTTGCTGTGAATGTGTGAATGCTAGTTACTATTGGCGTACTGACCTACTGACTGGCTACAGTTGTCGAGTTATCTAGTTATCTAAGTTTTCGGTTATCAGTTGGATATTGGTTATTTGGTTGTGGTTTTGTCAATGGGTATTGGGTTTTACTGGGTATTCCGGGTATTCTGGGTATCGGGTTGTCCTCACCTGACAGAAAGGAATAGCGCTATATGAACTATATAGCTGTCTCGTTCTGCCTCACTAAAGAAAAAGACAGGTATACATGCAGCATGGAGCCCGTATAGCGCTGTCCCCTTTTGTCAAATACATATAACTAAAATAACCATAAAAACGAAATAACCAAATAACCGAGCGGCCGCTAGCGTAACTGCGGGTATTTGGCAAATAACCGGTATTTAGCTGGTTATTGGTTATAACTGCCAACACTAGTTCAGGCCTACACATTATTGCGTCGAGGTGAGTCGTGACGTGTTCTGACGTGTCGGCGGTTGGAAAAGAATGTGAAATAAAGAAATAGGGAAGTAGATATGTGAATAAGTAGGTACTTCCATTAGTTTATGGATTGTCCGCTTGCTGTTTGGGTTTGTCTATGGCGAAAATGGCGTCTATCAATGCGTCACCTGCTGCAGCGAGGTATGTCACTTGTACTGTTATATTAAATTCATTATAATACATCTATCGTATGTTGTAATACAAGTTTTAGGTCTATTGCAATAGTAATAAAATCCCCTCAAGGACGTTTTATACCTTGTTAAAGAATGTAACCCGGTTCTTAAATGTTACGAATTTGCTTTCTAATCTCTAACCAAATTGAAGGTCATTACAAGAATGTCGGCCAGTACATTGGAAGCTCTGTCTGCAATTGTAGCAGCATTCGTACCAGAGGGTTCAACCAGTCTGTTTGACTCATGTCAATAATGTTATAATAATAACTACATTAATACAATAATAAAAAAACTTGAATATTAACATAGAAATTGTCATTAAATGTAGAAACTCTCCGAAACAGCCCGCCCTAAACATACATAGTATATTACTGAATGTCTTTTGGGATATTCAGAGGTCAATTTAATTAAACGGTTTGTTGCGGGCTTAGTTTATTTACAGGTGAAATCAGTAACGTAGCATTACTTGCTCGCTCGCATAGCAGAGCCATGGACCCCCCTAACCCAGATAATGTTACCGTCAAGGTGGAACCAGGGACTGGAGGAGAAGACGGAGGTGAAGTACCGGATACAGGTGTAGACATAGATCTGCCGGATATAAAGGAGGAGTGCTTGAAATATTCCAAAGGAATTGTGGAGTCAGATGGTAAGAAAAATTCTATCTATTTTATTTTATATTTAAGAACAAGAGGGCGATTCCAGTTCTTTTCAAAGATATGGATTTATGTATTCGTAAAAAGCAATAACTTTGTATCTTCCCGTAATTATAATATACACGCATACGTTAGATTTGAACCACTTCAATTTAATATAATAATCTCCATTGGTTTGGAAATACCCTTCCTTCGTCTAGAATATATTAAAACTTAACAATTCATTGCAAAGTTATCTAAAAGAGGACTATACGATAAATTTACTTGGTTATCAATATGTTATAATTATTATTTATTGCTTTTATAATTTCCAATGCTTCTAAAAGAACTAATTTGTTGCCTTTATTATTTGCGGTGAGGAATTTGAAGTCCTGTATCTTTATTAAAAATATGATCGTTTAAAATGGGATGTGTTCCGTGATTCTGATATTTACATTACGGTCATTGCAACACTATTCAGCCAACAGAAGTTGGGCTTAATTCATGATCCCTATCTTTAGTGTTTGTTGCAAATTTACCTATCTTGTTATCTGTGTAGAAGGTTTAATGTGGGCGGGTAGTTGAATGTGGGCAGGTAGTTGAATGTGGCAGATAGTTGAATGTGGGCAGGTAGTTTAATGTGGGCAGGTAGTTTAATGTGGGTAGGTAGTTTAATGTGGGCAGGTAGTTTAATGTGGGCAGGTAGTTTAATGTGGGCAGGTAGTTTAATGTGGGCAGGTAGTTTAATGTGGGCAGGTAGTTTAATGTGGGCAGGTTGTTTAATGTGGGCAGGTAGTTTAATGTGGGCAGGTAGTTTAATGTGGGCAGGTAGTTTAATGTGGGTAGGTAGTTTAATATGGGCAGGTAGTTTAATGTGGGCAGGTAGTTTAATGTGGGCAGGTAGTTTAATGTGGGCAGGTAGTTTAATGTGGGCAGGTAGTTTAATGTGGGCAGGTAGTTTAATGTGGGCAGGTAGTTTAATGTGGGTAGGTAGTTTAATATGGGCAGGTAGTTTAATGTGGGCAGGTAGTTTAATGTGGGCAGGTTGTTTAATGCGGGCAGATAGTTTAATGTGGGCAGGTAGTTTAATGTAGGCAGGTAGTTTAATGTGGGCATGTAGTTTAATGTGGGCATGTAGTTTAATGTGGGCAGGTAGTTTAATGTGGGCAGGTAGTTTAATGTGGTCATGTAGTTTAATTTTGACAGGTAGTTTAATGTGGGCAGGTAAGGTTTTTACCATCCCATTTCAATTGAGTACATCTATACCAGAAGATTTCTGGAAGGAGTGATCTGTATCAATTAGTTGCACAGCGAATTCAGAATAACCTTCATTCAGTCACCTCAAATTTTCAGTTTTGTTGTATTAACATTTCTTGCATTTTTACCTATATAAAATGCCGGGCATCTCATCTCTTAGTGAATAATCACGTCCCACTTGACAATAACACGCCTGAACCCTTATACTCGTATATAGAATGGTTGAAAACAGGAATGAGTCGTAAAAGCGACCCGTTCTCATGTGACAAATGTCGACTGTGTGCAAATGTTGGGCACGCGTTTGGCGTGTTTCCCGACTATGCACCGGTGTCGAAGGGTCGATGATGTAGTTCCTCAGAGCATCTTCCATTAAAATACCGGTACCACAAGTATTTAATCTAAAATGATGGAACAAAGTGAGTTTACAGTTATTGAAGTAAGAGACGGAGTAAGAGTGCACTAAGTAAGAGAGTCCCACCAGGGTCCAGGGTCCAGGGTCCAGGGAGCACTTGTTTAGGTAGAATTTCGAGCAACATGAAACTGGTTTCAATCCCGAGTGCGTCAGGGTGTTTCTTGTTAAATATGAATTCAGAGACCGCGAATAATTGCAATCGAAACATGAATGTAACATCTATTCAGATTACTTCAGAATGTGTCTCGTTAACTTGGATATTCGAGGACAAGAATAACTATATTTGGAACACGATAATGGTGCCAATCCAGAGTGCGTCAGCATATGACTTATTAAATAATTAATCTTTTGAGAACACCAATAATTGCATTCAAAACATTAGAATTTTTTCAATTTAGAGTGCGTAAGAATGTGTCTGCGTTTGATCAACGGTTCTTGTTTAAATGAACGGATTTCTCCGACTTCCTTACACGGTGGAAAATGTGGTGATCGAATGTATGTGTGGTTGGGAATTTTGATATTGCAACCCGCGACTAGGAGGAAGACTTGCAATCCGGCCCCAGACGTGAAAGGTTGCCCATGCCTGCTTTAAGCTGCTGGTTCAACACTTTGAAGAAGCTTGCCTCTAAAACCTCTTTCAAAACGGAACAGAAACTGTTATAGTTAAGTATATTTTACTGCAAACATTGTAATATTATATTTAGCCAAGTAGGCCGTACGAAAATGCTCGCGGGCCGTACAAAATGGGATCTTTGCCTGAAAATTATCGCAAAATGTTACAGAAATATAAGTAAAAAAGGTCCCCAAAACCGTATTACGTTAATGTTAATATTTTATTTTTATTCAAAAAGGTAACAATTTGTTTTTTTTTTTATCACTTTCAAAGATTTTTAAAGCGTTGTTAAAAGCCAAATTGGTCGATAGTTAGATGCATCATTTTTGGGACCATTTTTATTGATTGTTAAAACCGTACTAATTTTAAGGCGAGAGAGAATAGTACCATTTGATATTGATAGATTTACAACGTACTTCGGGGGAGTAAATTATCTCATTTTGTAGTATTTGATTGAATTGCTTGTCATCAGGCCATTTCCCGATGAAGTGTTTAAATCTAGGTCGGCTGTAACATTTCTTATTTCATGTTTCACTTGCTATCTTGTCTAAATTAAGGTTCTTTTCTTCATTTGTACTGTCCTTGACGTGCAATTGTTAGAATCAATTGTTTTTTCTAGCACGTTCTTTCGGAACACATTTAAAATTGCAAAATATTTGGTAAACAATCACTAAATGAAGCTAAATATTTATATTTTTATAACGAAATTAGAAATTAAACTGTTTTTAAACATTTACGTGGTAGCTGTTATTCTGTGGTATTCATTTGGCGAGGTTTTTTTCGTCTCAGCCGTGCGATCGATCCGAGGTAGATTCGTCAACGATCCAACGCGGCACAAAGTTTCCACCGGTTTATGCACGCCATTACCAGAGATCTGGATTTTTGCTTTGTTTATCTAGACGATATATTAATTGCTTCAGCAAATGAAGAAGAACACAAGAAAAATTTAAATATATTATTAAAACGTCTAGCTGACAATGGACTTGTAATTAACATTCAAAAGTGTAAATTTGGTGAAACTACTGTGAATTTTCTTGGACGTACAATTAATCAAATGGGCATGACTCCCATCAAAGAGAATGTTAAAGCTGTAACAGATTTTCCGCTACCTAAAGCAGCGAAAGGTTTACGTCGTTTATTAGGTATGTTGAACTACTACCGAAAGTTCCTACCCAACGCTATTAAAACTCAAGAGAAGTTATTCGATTGCATAGCAGGATATAAGAAAAACGATAAAAGAATAATTACTTGGAACGAAGAATCAACGTCAGCATTCAAAGATTGTAAAAATCACCTTGCTAATGCAGCGCTACTAGCCCACCCGAATCCCAATGCGAAGATCGCTATCATGGTAGAAGCTAGTGACAGCAATTGGAGCTTCTTTACAACAGTCAAACGGCGACACATGGGAACCACTTGGATTTTTTTCTAAAAAATTCACCCCAGCTCAGCGGAATATTAGTACATTCGACCGCGAACTAACAGGTGTCTATGAAGCCGTGAAATACTTCCGTAATAACGTTGAAGGACGTAATTTTATAATATACACTGACCAAAAGCCGATCACCTTTGCCTTTAGCAAAAAACGAGCCTCTAGCTCTCCACGTCAAGAAAGGCAGCTGGATTTTATCGCACAGTTCTCAACGGATATTAGGCACATCTCTGGACTTCAGAATATAGTAGCTGACACCCTATCTCGCATTGAAGAGATAAACTGTCCTACTACAATTGACTATGGGAAGATGGCAGAAGCGCAGTGTCGAAACGACGAAATTATTAAGGCAAAAGACGACACCGGCCTCTCCCTGCGTCAAATGGTGATACCCGGCACAGACAGATCACTATGGTGTGACATATCAACTGGTCATGTCAGACCTTTTGTTCCAGCTTCCATGCGAACAGAAGTAATTGAAAGCGTTCACAATGTCTGTCACCCAGGCATTCTAGGGACAACGAAAACAATAAAGTTGAGGTTTGTTTGGCCCAACATGGCGATAGATATCAAAAATTTCGTCAAACAATGTATCCCTTGCCAGAAAGCGAAAGTTTCAAAACATACAGTAGCTCCATTTTCAACTTATATTTTGCCAGAAGACCGCTTCCACAATCTTCATATCGACTTAGTTGGCCCTCTTACAGTATGCAACGGTTATCAATACCTGTTGACAATGATTGATAGATTCACCCGCTGGCCTGAAGCAGTCCCATTGAAGGACATGTCTGCTGAGACAGTAGCAACCGCACTGATGAACCACTGGATAGCTCGTCACGGTACCCCGGAGACGATTACTGCAGACCAGGGACGTCAGCTCGAGAGCTTCGTATTTAAGAAACTGACAGAGAAATTTGGTATCAAGCACACAAGGACCACCGTTTATCACCCACAGGCCAATGGCTTAATAGAGAGATGGCATCGTACTCTGAAAGCCTCTCTTATGGCAAGTGGCGAGCCGAACTGGTTGGAAAATCTCCCACTAATTCTACTCGGATTGAGATCCACAGTTCGTGAAGACCTAAAATGTTCCCCTGCTGAACTCACGTACGGTAGAACATTGAGACTGCCTACAAGGTAGAAGAACGCGATGAGAAGACATTCGTCATCAGCATAAAAGGAAAGCCTAAACGTGTCTCCATAGACCGACTGAAACCTGCTTTCATACCTGTAGAAGACAACGTGCCAGCTTACGCATCTGTCCAGGAACCACTCCCAGAAATCAAGAGAACAAGATCTGGTCGCAGAGTACATTTTCCCGACAGATACCTGTCGTAAGTTTGCAAATAAAATGAATTATTTTCCTTCCTACAGACCCATATCAAGATAAAAAATAAAAAATAATGTTTTTAAAGAACATATTCAATTCATAGCTAAAACCATATATTTTTAAAGTTACTGATAATAAAGTCAACAATTTTTGTTTGTAATTTTGAACTCTAGTGCCATTGTTATATAACTTTTATATAGAAAAAACATAGCGCAGAAGCACTATGTATAATGAAATACATCTCGGTCATCGTAGCGATGAACCGTTGTATTAATGAAAAGTTTTTTCATTTTTAAAACATGTAAACCATGTGACTAGTTTTAAGAAAATACCAAATGTCGTTGTTTAGGCGATAAACCATATACCTAGCTAAAGTAATTTTAACGTTACACAATGTATCTTACGCTAAATATAGCTTATTCGAAAATATATCTTATATGAAATATAATTGCATAAAGATATCTTATATCAAAAGAACATGATAATGTGTGTTTTGTTGACCATATAATCAACATAACACATATTAAGGTTACCGAATAAACTTTAGATCTAACCTAGTTTAAACTATATAACATTCCGCAGTGTGCGATGAATATTTAACATGTACTTATAGCAACTACGCTGTACGCGTTGAAGTTGTCATGTATGTTAACTAATTTTAATTTTTTTAAAAATTAACATATATTAAAAAAAATTATCATGGTACTTTCTATGTCAAAATGTCTAACTAACCATCTCACTTACTAACCATCACGCCGTTTCGCTGTAGGGGTAGGCAGAGAGGACGGACCGCCAAACAACTCGATCTTGGCATACACTTGCTTCATTCACTTTCATACAACGTCTCATACATTCTCTTCTGTTATTCCGACTTCTGACATGGCCCGACTCAAGTATTTGATTCACTTGATCGTGCCACGTCTTCCTTTGACGTCCCCGGCTTCTTCCATTCACATTCGCGTCATATATTCTCCTTACACTCCTTTTTTCATTCATTCGCTCTACATGCCCAAACCATCTGAGCGTCCCTTTCTTAATCTTGCTCACTACGCTTACATCAGCCTTGCATTCTTTACGAATCTCAACATTTTTCACACGATCATATATGGTTTTACCACACATTCGTTTACCTTTTTTTACCTTTAATTATCTAAATGTTAATTCAGATGTTTACTGACAACCAAACCTAATCTTACAGAAGCGTAGGTAAGCAGTTGTTTAGAATATACTTTTGTTAGTTCATGAAAGTTAGTAATACTTAATAAAATACTATAATGGATATAATGCTATGCATCACAAAACAAGACTCAAGTTTCACGAACACAACTTTATATTTTATTTTTAAATAGGAATAAATTAAAAACATTAACTTTTAATCATGAATTTATTAATAAGAGAATTTTCCATATTTCAGTGATAAAAATACCACTTTGTATGAATAATTTTAAATATTTCTGTATTATGCTTACCTAATATAAATATGTACATTGTCATTCAGCTTAAATAGACTGAAATAATGATTTGAATTCAATCATAAGTAACTTAATATTTTTCTTTACAAAAAAAAATGCTTTTTTAAGAGGTTTTTTATTTAAACTAATAATATTAAATACAAATAATGCACTTTTAAGATGACTTATAAAAAGGATGACGTGCTTTTAAACAATTCTTGCCAAACCATAAAAAGTTTGAGTGCAATTATCTTAACTTATTTGCAATATGCAATTCAGCGCAATTATTTTAATTTACTTTAATCTGCAATAAGCAATTCAGTGTAAATACTCTTTAATGTAGTTCATTCTTCTAAAAAAAAAAAAACTTTTTGCTTATAAATATACATCGAAGATAATTGTAGGAATACTTAATGATATTTATATTTTACATCCATATTTTACAATTACATAGTTTTATTTTATGTCGTTTAAGAAACTGGGCGGAAGGTATGTAATATGCAAGCAACTTATTAGCCATAAATTTATTTTTACATATGGTATCCCTACAGACAAAAGATAATCGACCGACGATCTGTTATCCAAAGAGCTCACGATTTATTCGCTTTCCTGCCCCTCACTGAATCGGTCGTGCAGTAGTACATCCCAGTGACTTGCTAATTGCATTTAAATCACTTCTCGCTTTTGAATTAACCTTCTGAATTTGTACGCGTCGAGAAATATATTTATTAAATGGTGACCCTTCTTTTCCTTATATCTCCGCGACAACCTTTAACTAGAGACACTTAAAGTACCTTTATTCCTCTCTGTTTTATCTACATTGGCTGAATTTTGTTTACATTCTTTTTGCTAAATTTGAGCCGATATTGCAAAAAAACTTGTTTGCATAGTCAAGAAGTTGACTCTTACTATTTTATTATTCCAGGAATCACTAGTGTGGAGACTGTTCCCATCAAGGCAGAAAAAGGACGCCGAGAACAAGGTGGTGTGGCAATTCCTTATACGGAAATTGTCATAGACATCCTAGATGTTAAAATGGAATGTTTGGAGCACTCTGAAAGAATTACGCAGACAGCAGGTTAAAACGCTTTTTTTGTTTTGTATATCTTGGCCTCCTAATTTAAGCGATTCTATTAATTAAGTGAACTTATATTTATAAAACTACATCCACAATACTTTTCAGACTTATTGCCAAACCTGCGGAGAAATCATGGAGATAAAGGATTAGGACGGTACTCGCGTACCCATAATGGAAGTCTAAAACTTCACATGCTGACTCACAGTGTAGAAAAACCTTTTTCTTGTTCCGCCTGCAACTCTTCGTATTCGTTAAAACATAATCTAAAAAGGCACATGCTGACGCACAGTGGAAAAAAACCTTTTTCTTGTTCCGACTGCAACTATTCGTGTAATCAAAAAGGGAGTCTAAAAAGTCACATGCTGACTCACAGTGGAGAAAAACCTTTTTCTTGTTCCGACTGCAACTATTCGTGTTCTCATAAAGGAAGTCTAAAAAGTCACATGCTGACTCACAGTGCGGAAAAACCTTTATCTTGTTCCGCCTGCAAGTCTTCGTATTTGTCAAAACATAATCAAAAAGGCACATGCTGACGCACAGTGGAAAAAAACCTTTTTCTTGTTCCGACTGCCACTATTCGTGTAATCAAAAAGGGAGTCTAAAAAGTCACATGCTGACTCACAGTGGAGAAAAACCTTTTTCTTGTTCCGACTGCAACTATTCGTGTTCTCATAAAGGAAGTCTAAAAAGTCACATGCTGACTCACAGTGCGGAAAAACCTTTATCTTGTTCCGCCTGCAACTCTTCGTATTCGTCAAAACATAATCTAAAAAGGCACATGCTGACGCACAGTGGAAAAAAACCTTTTTCTTGTTCCGACTGCAACTATTCGTGTTATCAAAAAGGGATTCTAAAAAGTCACATGCTGACTCACAGTGGAGAAAAACCTTTTTCCTGTTCCGACTGCAACTATTCGTGTGCTCATAAAGGAAGTCTAATAAGTCACATGCTTACTCACAGTGGTGAAAATCCGTTTTCGTGTTCGGACTGTAACTGTACCTTTTCTGGTAAAGTAAGTCTAAAACGTCACATGCTGACTCACAGTCGAGAAAAACCTTTTTCTTGTTCCGACTGCAACTATTCGTGTTCTCATAAAAGGAATCTAAAAATTCACATGCTGACTCACAGTGGAGAAAAACCTTTTTTTTGTTCCGACTGCAACTATTCGTGTACTCAAAAATGTAATCTAAAACGTCACATGCTGACTCACAGTGGAGAAAAGAGTTTTTCTTGTTCCGACTGCAACTTTTCGTGTGCTCATAAAGGAAGTCTAAAACGTCACATGCTTACTCACAGTGGAGAAAAACCTTTTTCTTGTTCCGACTGCAACTATTCGTGTGCTCATAAAGGAAGTCTAAAACGTCACATGCTTACTCACAGTGGAGAAAAACCTTTTTCTTGTTCCGACTGCAACTTTTTGTGTTCTTATAAAGGAAGTCTTAAACGTCACATCCTGACACACAGTGGTGAAAATCCGTTTTCGTGTTCGGACTGTAACTATACCTTTTCTGGTAAAGTAAGTCTAAAACGTCACATGCTGACTCACAGTCGAGAAAAACCTTTATCTTGTTCCGCCTGCAACTCTTCGTATTCGTCAAAACATATTCTAAAAAGGCACATGCTGACGCACAGTGGAAAAAAACCTTTTTCTTGTTCCGACTGCAACTATTCGTGTTATCAAAAAGGGATTCTAAAAAGTCACATGCTGACTCACAGTGGAGAAAAACCTTTTTCTTGTTCCGACTGCAACTATTCGTGTGCTCATAAAGGAAGTCTAATAAGTCACATGCTTACTCACAGTGGTGAAAATCCGTTTTCGTGTTCGGACTGTAACTGTACCTTTTCTGGTAAAGTAAGTCTAAAAAGTCACATGCTGACTCACAGTGGAGAAAAACCTTTTTCTTGTTCCGACTGCAACTATTCGTGTTCTCATAAAAGGAATCTAAAAATTCACATGCTGACTCACAGTGGAGAAAAACCTTTTTTTTGTTCCGACTGCAACTATTCGTGTTCTCAAAAATGTAATCTAAAACGTCACATGCTGACTCACAGTGGAGAAAAAAGTTTTTCTTGTTCCGACTGCAACTTTTCGTGTGCTCATAAAGGAAGTCTAAAACGTCACATGCTTACTCACAGTGGAGAAAAACCTTTTTCTTGTTCCGACTGCAACTATTCGTGTGCTCATAAAGGAAGTCTAAAACGTCACATGCTTACTCACAGTGGAGAAAAACCTTTTTCTTGTTCCGACTGCAACTTTTTGTGTTCTTATAAAGGAAGTCTTAAACGTCACATCCTGACACACAGTGGTGAAAATCCGTTTTCGTGTTCGGACTGTAACTATACCTTTTCTGGTAAAGTAAGTCTAAAACGTCGCATGCTGACTCACAGTCGAGAAAAACCTTTTTCTTGTTCCGACTGCAACTATTCGTGTTCTCAAAAAGGTAATCTAATAAAGCACATGCTGACTCACAGTGGAGAAAAACCTTTTTCTTGTTCCGACTGCAACTTTTCGTGTGCTCATAAAGGAAGTCTAAAACGCCACATGCTTACTCACAGTGGAGAAAAACCTTTATCTTGTTCCGACTGCAAATTTTTGTGTTCTCATAAAGGAAGTCTTAAACGTCACATCCTGACACACAGTGGTGAAAATCCGTTTTCGTGTTCGGACTGTAACTATACCTTTTCTGGTAAAGTAAGTCTAAAACGTCACATGCTGACTCACAGTCGAGAAAAACCTTTTTCTTGTTCCGACTGCAATGTACCTTTACTGTTAAAGCAAATCTAAAACGTCACATGCCGACTCACAGTGTAGAAAAACCTTTTTTTGTTTCGACTGTAACTATTCGTGTTCTCAAAAAGGGAATCTACAAAGTCACATGCTGACTCACAGTGGAGAAAAACCTTTTTCTTGTTCCGACTGCAACTATTCGTGTTCTCATAAAGGGAATCTACAAAGTCACATGCTGGCGCACAGTGGAGAAAAACCTTTTTCTTGTTCCGACTGCAACTATTCGTGTTCTCATAAAGGGAATCTACAAAGTCACATGCTGACGCACAGTGGTGAAAAACCTTTTTCTTGTTCCGACTGCAATATTCGTTTTCTCATAAAGGAAGTCTAAAAAATCATATGCTGACTCACAGTGGAGAAAAACATTTTACTTGTTCCGATTGTAATTATTCGTTTTCTCATAAAGAAATTCTAAAAAGTCACATGCTGACTCACAGTGGAGAAAAACCTTTTTCTTGTTCCGACTGTAACTGTACCTTTTCTGGTAAAGGAAGTCTAACACGTCACATGTTGACTCACAGTGGAGAAAAACCTTTTTTTTTGTTCCGACTGCAACTCTTCGTATTCGTCAAAACAAAAGCTAAAAAGGCACATACTGACGCACAGTGGAGAAAAACTTTTTTCTTGTTCCGACTTTTTTTTTTTTTTTACATGAATACCGCACAAGAGTCCCAAACTGCGCCCAATCGTCTGGAGCCAGTGAGACTATGGCATTCCCAATTGGGGAATGTTGTGAGGCTGAAGGTATTGGGGAGGAGAAGAAGAAGGGAGAGAGGAAGGTGGGGAAAAGGGGAAATACCTGGCTATTCAGATCTGGTCACCAAACACGGCTAAAAGCCATTTAAAGCAACGTTTCAATTCTGAAAGGTGGTCTTTCACCAGGGCCATACTGAGAGTATCTTACACTCTGGAACGTGCGCAAATATACTATATATTATTTTTAAATTAATTAATTGTGAAACAACACAAATTAATTAAATAAAAATTGCTTACGCACGCCGGGATTTGAACCCGCGACCTTCGGATTCGTAGTCGAGAGCCTTACCCCTCGACCATGGAGGCCGTCAATGACTGCAACTTATTGTGTTCTCCTAAAGGAAGTCTTAAACGTCACATCCTGACACACAATGGTGAAATCCGTTTTCGTGTTCGGACTGTAACCATACCTTTTCTGGTAAAGTAAGTCTAAAACGTCACATGCTGACTCACAGTCGAGAAAAACCTTTTTCTTGTTCCGACTGCAACTATTCGTGTTCTCAAAAAGGTAATCTAAAAAAGCACATGCTGACTCACAGTGGAGAAAAACCTTTTTATTGTTTATTTTCTTTGTTTCTGTTACTATATTAATCCAACGGTCAATGATCTACTTTACATATTTTTACTTATCACCTTTGTTACTATTGTTTGTTTTTTTAACTAATGTTATTTGTGGGTAGGTATATTACCTATATAATATACATTCTACTTTAATCTTTTTTTTAATAATGCTTTCATCACTTAGGTCGTCCATTTTTAAATGTATTTTCTCTCTTCCACTGTTTTATATATGTCTATTTTATTACTTCTGTTCCACACTATTAGATAATTGAATATTCTCCACTGTAATGTAAAGCCCTATGGGCGTATATATATACAAATAAATTAAAATAAAATTCAATTATATACTTAACGGCATTACTAATATTCCTGACCTGTTTTTGCCTTATCAAACTAATGTGAATGTATCGAGATCAGGAGGTTTATCACAAGTTAACAACCATTTCAAATAAATTTAAAACTTGAAAAACTGCAATACTTTAAATCTTCCCGTTATGAAACTCTTTAACCATTCAAATGGCCTTCCCATAATCCCCGTATTTTATAATCTTGAAGAGTAATTTGTGAGATTGTAATAAGCCTTGGCTAGGTCTAGGAATAGGGTAATGTTTTTTCTGTCTTCCATCTATATTTCCAGAAATTTTATTTATCGCGTCATTCGTTCCTTTCCCCGATCGAAAGCCGTGTTGGTTTTTTCTTAAAAGTTTTAGTCTGTGTACCTAACTTCGTAATCTGTTTAAGTTTTTTTTCTGTAATCTTTCAGATAGCACTACATTGTCAGCCTAGAATTTCCCGCTTGGTTTTTGGGTCCAGTTTTGTAAATTGGTACGACTATAGATTTCCTCAGATGGTCTGGGAAAACTCTCGAAGAAGTATTTTTTATTTAATTCTTTAAATGATATGGTATATTGTTTTTAGTATGTTTTACCATATGTGGGTTTAGATTCTCTGAGCCTTTAGAATTAGTTTTGTTGAGGCTGTCGATAATTTTTAAAACCTCTTCATGTTTCGTAGGTTAGAATTGAAATGAAAAAGGAATTTGTTGTGGTTCTATTGCGGTCGCGAATTTAGTTTCCTCGGTTAACCTTAGAATGGTTTCCGCAAGTTTAGACCCAACCGTCGTAAAGTATTGGTTTGTGTGGCAAGCAATCATGTCCGAGTCAGTGATGGCTGTATTTCCTATATGTAGTTTGTTAATATTAGGATCAAGGATATGTTTAGTTTTAGTAATTTGTTCAACGATGTTTCAAATAACTTTGCTAGAGGAATCTCTGTCAAGTTGATGTTTATGGGATCGTTCTTTTGCAGTACGTATGAGATCTTTACGTATATTACGATTTCTACTATGATTCTCTTGTCTTGTTTAAGAGTGTTTTGTGGGTCTGTTGTCGCCACTTTGTTTATAATTTCTTTTGTGTAAATATAGCCTTTAAGTTATCACTATTAATCCAAGGAGTTTAGTAGTGTTGAAAATATTGTGATATTGTTTAGAAGTGCGCCGTACTTCTTCTATGTACAATGGGCTTTTCTTTCATATTGTTGTAAATATACTGGTTGATTTTCTTAATAAATAAATTAAGCGCATTGTTAACTCCAGTCTTTCAATCTCCATCTTCCCAAGGTTCATCCTTTACATTTAGATCCTTCACTTATCCCTCAAATCACCTCAAGGGCGCTTTACAACTTAATTTTTCTAACCTATAAATTATACTTGTATCTAATATGTTACATCTAAGATTTATTGCTATTGGCTCACAGCTAAGATTTATAACTACTGATCTAGAAACTCACTAATTCGGACTTATAATTAACGACTTACACCGAACACTTATAACTAGTAACTTAAAACTTGTAACAGACATATTTATAAACAGGTGGGTCTTATAAACAATATCGTTGTGTGGCTAAAATCTATGGTTTAGGATTAGAGGCTTCCAAATATCACTTTTACATTTTAAAATAAATTATGTAACGATGACTGCCCTTGTTGGCAGTGCTAATAAAGGGTGTTTCAATAAGAACGTAAATAAAACAAGTTGTTTGTGAGATATCCACTCAATTTTTTTTTTCGTTTGTTTTTATATTTTATGGCAATAAGTGCGGAATATAACATCATTCATATGTCCGCCGCGGCTTTGCTTGGTGGCACGTATTCGGGATGTCCAATTTTCAATGACTTTGTCGCATAAATCTTGCTGAATTTGCTGGATGGCGTTTGCTATCTTGACTTTGAGGACGTCAATTGTTTGTGGTTTACTCGCATAGACATGCAATTTAAGATAGCCCTAAATGAAGGAGTCTAAAGGAACTAAATCGTACGATGATCGCCGCCGCGTGAGATAACCACGCCCTCAAATTGCTCATGCAGAATGTCAACTTATTTATTTATTCATAAATTTCATTTTGTAAACAATTATGGTCGTTTACTTTAAGTTCCTGGATTATTGGGATTTTATACGGGGACAGACCCAAGTCCCGACGCAAAATTCGCCAAATTGAAGTCACAGAAAGGCCAAGTTCTTCTGTACGACAAGAAATTGACTGTCTCGAGTATTGCTGTACACGCTCACGCACAGCAGCGATGTTTTCAGCAGATCTTGCGTTTCGGTGACGTACCGGTGTTGGCTGATTATTTACCGATCTGGGTTACTTGAATTTGGTCACCAAACGACGAACGTCAGGACGGCTGAGGCGAGGATAAAAAATCGCGTATTACGCGGAACGTTTCTCGAACGGAGCAGTGACTTTGATAATAAAATTTTATGATTTGCACACGTTGTTCAACGCTATAACATTCCATGGTGATTTGCCGTATACTACTAAACAATTGACAACAAATTTGATGGATATTACTTTAACAACATGGCTGCTGAAACCTAACAAAGTTCGAGCGTCCTTATTGAAAGACCATATTTAAACAACAATGAAACGTTTTTATGTGTGATACAAAATTTTACGATTCACAAAAATCAGAACATAACCTAATATTGAACGAGTTCGTATATGATACATCCCAGCTATATCTGTTTGCCTCTGGTCAGTTTGAGGATAATTCTCATACATATATATTATATGCTATTAGTTGAGTGCCTTCCAGACGATCGCGTGGCCCAGTGGTGTGGCCAACGGAAAAAATATATTAACCGAGTTTTACAGAGGCGAGGAGAAGAAGGAAGTTTTTACCTATACTAATATTATGCATGTGTTGTGAATAAAAACTGTTTTGGAGGCCATAATGTTTATGTTATTTATGTGCTCTAAAATGACATGTAATTATTAATTGTTTTTGTGTTTGATTTGTAGAACTCCATTTATTTATTTTTCAAATTGAATGTAAATCAGTTAAAGTACTTATTATTAAGTTCCGCAAGCTTTCAATTTTGTTATTATTGTGACAGCTGTTTCAGCGTTCAATGCTGTTTTCAAACTGTGGTTAGGCCACGTTGAGATTACTTTTTATGGCCTTAAACGCCGAAACAGCTCTCGCCCTAATAAAAAAACTGTTTTCAAATATTGTGTTCACTCATAATAATTGGTCGTTTTTAGTGGCTTTATAATTTTTGCAACGAAAATAAAGTTTTTGATCAACAAATTCTTAGAAAATCTTTCTTTATCAAGAAACCATCCAACTGCAAAATAACCATCGAACCGTTTCACTGTAGCATTATGAAAAGAGGATAGACCGACAAAAAACTCGGTCTTGGCACATAATTCGATAATACATCGTTTGCACAGATTAGGCAACGAATATTCCAATATCGATCACGATGACGGTCTACTATCATATAAAAGATGCTTAAAACAAACGTTGTCTAACCTGTAGTTAATCTGTAGTATATCGAAATTATTATTTTTGTTTCTTGTAATAAAATGTTCATAAATTGTTTAAGTCACTTTAATGTAAAAGCCATTTTTATGGCGTATATATATGTATAAATAAATAAATAATTCTTGCTTAATTCACATTCATATATTGTCTTCTACAGATTATTCTGTTATTCTGACTAGAGATGCACGAAAAGTAATCATTCATTACTGAAGTATTCGTTACTCACCATGTAATCAAAGTAACGACTAATCAAAACGAAAAGTAGTCGGTACTTTTGAAATGATTACTTTTGTACCGAATACTTGGTTATTATTTGTGCCACCAGAGGCGCTAGCCGGTAGTTACTTGAAATGATTACTTTTGTACCGAATACTTGGTTATTATTTGTGCCACCAGAGGCGCTAGCCGGTAGTTACTTGAAATGATTACTTTTGTACCGAATACTTGGTTATTATTTGTGCCACCAGAGGCGCTAGCCGGTAGTTACTTGAAATGATTACTTTTGTACGAATACTTGGTTGTGTATTGCCACCAGAGGCGCTAGCCTTAGTTACTTGAAATGATTACTTTTGTACCGAATACTTGGTTATTATTTGTGCCACCAGAGGCGCTAGCCGGTAGTTACTTGAAATGATTACTTTTGTACGAATACTTGGTTATTAATTGTGCCACCAGAGGCGCTAGCCGGTAGTTACTTGAAATGATTACTTTTGTACCGAATACTTGGTTATTAATTGTGCCACCAGAGGCGCTAGCCGGTAGTTACTTGAAATGATTACTTTTGTACCGAATACTTGGTTATTATTTGTGCCACCAGAGGCGCTAGCCGGTAGTTGCTTGAAATGATTACTTTTTTACCGAATACTTGGTTATTATTTGTGCCACCAGAGGCGCTAGCCGGTAGTTACTTGAAATGATTACTTTTGTACCGAATACTTGGTTATTATTTGTGCCACCAGAGGCGCTAGCCGGTAGTTGCTTGAAATGATTACTTTTTTACCGAATACTTGGTTATTAATTGTGCCACCAGAGGCGCTAGCCGGTAGTTACTTGAAATGATTACTTTTGTACCGAATACTTGGTTATTATTTGTGCCACCAGAGGCGCTAGCCGGTAGTTACTTGAAATGATTACTTTTGTACTGAATACTTGGTTATTAATTGTGCCACCAGAGGCGCTAGCCGGTAGTTACTTGAAATGATTACTTTTGTACTGAATACTTGGTTATTATTTGTGCCACCAGAGGCGCTAGCCGGTAGTTGATTACTTTTTTACCGAATACTTGGTTATTATTTGTGCCACCAGAGGCGCTAGCCGGTAGTTACTTGAAATGATTACTTTTGTACCGAATACTTGGTTATTATTTGTGCCACCAGAGGCGCTTGCCGGTAGTTACTTGAGAATGATTACTTTGTGTACGAATGGACTTGGTTATTATTTTGTGCCACCAGAGGCGCTAGCCGTTACTGAAATGATTAGTACTGAATGCGCTAGGCGCTAGCCGTAGTTGCTTGAAATGATTACTTTTTACCGAATACTTGGTTGTTTGTGCCACCAGAGGCGCTAGCCGGTAGTTGCTTGAAATGATTGCTTTTTGTGCCGAATACTTGGTTATTAATTGTGCCACCAGAGGCGCTAGCCGGTAGTTACTTGAAATGATTACTTTTGTACCGAATACTTGGTTATTATTTGTGCCACCAGAGGCGCTAGCCGGTAGTTACTTGAAATGATTACTTTTGTACTGAATACTTGGTTATTAATTGTGCCACCAGAGGCGCTAGCCGGTAGTTACTTGAAATGATTACTTTTGTACTGAATACTTGGTCATTATTTGTGCCACCAGAGGCGCTAGCCGGTAGTTACTTGAAATGATTACTTTTTTACCGAATACTTGGTTATTATTTGTGCCACCAGAGGCGCTAGCCGGTAGTTACTTGAAATGATTACTTTTGTACCGAATACTTGGTTATTATTGTGCCACCAGAGGCGCTAGCCGGTAGTTACTTGAAATGATTACTTTTGTACCGAATACTTGGTTATTATTCGTGCCACCAGAGGCGCTAGCCGGTAGTTACTTGAAATGATTACTTTTGTACCGAATACTTGGTTATTATTTGTGCCACCAGAGGCGCTAGCCGGTAGTTACTTGAAATGATTACTTTTGTACCGAATACTTGGTTATTATTTGTGCCACCAGAGGCGCTAGCCGGTAGTTACTTGAAATGATTACTTTTGTACCGAATACTTGGTTATTATTTGTGCCACCAGAGGCGCTAGCCGGTAGTTACTTGAAATGATTACTTTTGTACCGAATGTTATTATGCCACCAGAGGCGCTACGGTAGTTGAAATGATTACTTTTGTACCGAATACTTGGTTATTATTCGTGCCACCAGAGGCGCTAGCCGGTAGTTACTTGAAATGATTACTTTTGTACCGAATACTTGGTTATTATTTGTGCCACCAGAGGCGCTAGCCGGTAGTTACTTGAAATGATTACTTTTGTACCGAATACTTGGTTATTATTTGTGCCACCAGAGGCGCTAGCCGGTAGTTACTTGAAATGATTACTTTAAGTACCGAATACTTGGTCATTATTTTTGCCGCAAGAGGCGCTTGGGAATCGGAATAAATGTTTGGAGCGAACTACCTTGTCAGATCATTTTAATAATTTAGAGTTTGATTTTGTGAATTATTATTTTTATATGGCTATTTGCTATAATATGTTACACTATTGTCCTACAAATAGAATCAATAGTTTTTTACAGTTCTGAAGTTTTCTGACAACGTTAAAATATGATGTAGATATTATTACAACAGTAATTTCTGACAGTGTACAAAATAATGTTATATATAACAATTTTAAAAGTCATGTTTTCTACAAAGTTTTAAAGAAATTGTAATTTTTTTAAATTTACTGGCAAGTTCAAGAAAAAAATATAGACAACATGATTTTGATTGACTTATGTTATGAAAATGAATGGATTGGTTGTTAAAAATGGAATCAATATATTCCCATATGTAATATTATTATGTATTATGAAGTGTAAATAAATAAATAATGTGTAAAAAATGAAACCACTGGAAAATAATCTTTTAAATTAATTTATTACAAAGCCAAAATGATGAAAAATCCAAACTTGCATGTAAAAATGTGTACGTCATCGGAAAATGACACATCAGTTCGATGTATTCATATGTAATTTTGGATCAAGTTTTCCTGCATAGACAAAAAAAGAGCTGGGTTCTTCTTACAACGTAGGTCAAGGATGTTTGTGTTAGACGAGGGAGATCCCTATTAAATACGTATACTGATAATAATATTTGTGTTACGATCATACAATAGGTTAGGTACGTAATTCAATTCAATTCAATTCAATTCAATTCAACTGTTTATTCTTTTTAAAAATTTTACAAAATTTACATTTTAAGGCATTTTTAAAGATGATACAGGATGTACAACATCCAAAATAATTACTTATAAAAAATAAAAAAATTAAAACAAAAAATAAGTTAGACATACATAATCTAAGTAAATTGTATACAAGGCATACTGGCATTATACAAGTAGCAACAAAGCTTTACGTTTAAATGCAGCTTCATTGATGCTAAATATGTCGATATCCGAAGTGATTCTATTTAACAGCAAGATTGCCCTCCCCACCGGCATGACCATTGGCAAGTTGGTCCTGCAGACCAGGAGATAAAACAGTCTATGCTGTCGGTGACGGAGATAACCATCGGGAACATAGAAATGAATGTTCTCCATGACAGCCGAATTTTCGAACCATCCGCGAATCAGTCTGAAGAAATGTGTCACAATGTGTACATCCCTTCTGACCCGCAGATGGTTCATTCCGAGCATACCTAGGAGAAAGTCGGTAGGATAGAGCCACGGGTAGTAGCCATATTCCCTCAAATAAAGAAATCTTTAAAATTTCTTCTGAACTCTTTCCAACATGAGGGAATACTTCACCTGATGTGGGCTCCAAACCACCGACCCACTCTCAAGCCTACTCCTTACTAGCGAGTTATATAAAATTAATGCCTTCCGCCTTCCATCTTTCATTTCAAACTCATATATTTTGACATTATTGAATTCTTGTGAGGTGCGGCGTGAAACAAAGAACTGAAAAGATAAAGCTTGTTAGTTGTTGATTTAATTAAACGATAATATAATATTAAATGTGGTGGCTTCTTCTGTTCCAAGTGAGAAAGTTTTTTTTCAAAGGCGGGACAATGATATTAGACAAAAGAAATCGGCCTAAATCAAATAATGTGGAGATATTAATGTGGAAATAATATTTTTAAATGCCAATACTCGTGTACAAAATAAAAGAAAACTATTGTAAATATTATAATTACTAACCTAGTTTTTAAAAATCTATATTTTGTGGGCAAAGTAATTTGTCGCAAATGAAACAATTATTAATTAATTGATAAACTAAAGTTCTTAAAAACTTAAGACAAGATTTTTGTGCATATCGCAAATGGTAACAATTATTATTTTTATAAACAATAATTATTAGCCTGAAACACTCATCCAAATTGAAAAAAACCTTTCCGAGCAAAGATAAATGTCGCCGACATAAAAAAAAGCATAAAGCCTTTCTCATACTAATAAAGTTGGTTGTTTACAGGTAAAATATAATAAAAAACAGTAATTATTGAATGAAACACTAGTATATATTGATTAACTTGGCGGGTTTGCGATAAGCCGACGTAGCTCAATGGTAGAGCATCTGACCGGCAATCAGAAGGATGCGGGTTCGAGTCCCGTCGGCGACATTTATCTTTGCTCGGAAAGGTTTTTTTCAATTTGGATGAGTGTTTCAGGCTAATAATTATTGTTTATAAAAATAATAATTGAAACAATTATTATTTAAATAATTAAAAATGCACTTTGTATACACCACTTTTATTAAAATATATAAATATTTGTTCGTACAAGTTTCGACAGCAATGACGCCACAAAGTTACAAATCGTTTGAAGAAATTAGAAACCATTATTATTTATGATTTATAAATTAAGTGATTCTGTGATCGAAACTATGTTTAAGATTTATTTAATTTTCAATAATTACATTACTATAAAAGTGTGCATATTATCTGCAAGTGTAAATAAATTTAATATTATCCAACCACGATTGATGGCAGTCGCAGATGCTTCAATATTTTGGTATGTACCTACACCTACACGTAAACATAATATTATTGTAAACTAGTATAGCTATACATCTTCTCAGGCAGTGTAATTTAATTGTATAAAGTTAAATTTTAATAAATAACCGTCCGTTAGTTGTCGTGTAAACATAACGATACTATTAAAAACATACCAAGTACTTAACCAATAACATACGTACTACGTAAACTCTTAATTATTCATAAGATAACCGCGGTATCTACCTACGTGCTAACGAAATAATCAAACGTCAAAATATAACCAGTAACGATTTGTACTATAAACGTATCCGTCGCTGAAACCGATAGCGAAAGTAATCAAATGACAAATGTAATGAAATCAAAGTATCCAACGTATTCAGTAACGAGTTGTGTAGGTACCCAGTACCCAGTACCCACTACCCGATAGCGAGAAACCAAAGTATCCAGTAACCAAAGTAATCAAAGTACCTAGTAACGAAAGTAATCAAAGTATCCAGTAACGATTACTTTTTGCAAGAGTAACGATTGCCGACGGGTAGTAAACGTACCTATATTGAACACTACTAATTCTGACGCTTGATGTTGCCCAACTTAAGTGTTTGGTTAATTTGAGCGTGCTATGTCTTCCTCGGGCGTCATCGACTTTTTTTATAAACCTACAAACTCTTTTTCTCATTCATACAAACTATTCTATTTTCCTGACTCTTGACATGACCCGACTCGGGTGTCACCGACTTTTTCTGCCATTCTCATTCATACATATTCTTCCGTTGTTCTGACTGTTGACATGATCCGACTCAATTAATTGGTTCACTTGATCCTGCCATTTCATCCTTAGGCGTCACCGACTTCTTCTGCCATTCTCATTCATACATATTCTTCTGTTATTCTGACTCTTGACATGATCCGACTCAATTAATTGGTTCACTCGATCCTGCCATGTCATCCTTAGGCGTCACCGACTACTTCTGCCATTCTCATTCATACATGTTATTCTAACTCTTGACATGATCCGACTCAATTAATTGGTTCACTCGATCCTGCCATGTCATCCTTAGGCGTCACCGACTTCTTCTGCCATTCTCATTCATATGTATGAATATGATATTCTTCTGTTATTCTGACTCTTGACATGATCCGACTAAATTAATTGGTTTACTTGATCGTGCCATGTCATCCTTGGATGTCACCGATTTCTCCTACCATTCACTTTCACGTTATAAACACTCCAATTAAATGTAGGTATAATGTCAGGAACTGAAATAAAAACTAGTGCCCTAGAGCTGATTGTATATTAAAACGGTGCTGTATAAATCAACCATTTATTATTATAGATTAATTACCGAAAACAGGATTGTTTATTTTATGAAATTTCATAATTACTTTTAAAAATAATATCAATATAATATAATATAATGTACCGACGCTTGTACGCGAGATCGGCAGCGGGCAGAACCACGTTTCTACTTGGAACTGCCTTAGAAAGCGACACCGATATGCATAGGTACCTTGAATATGTTTATATCGTATAATGCTGAATACTTGATATGATACTTGTATCGAATATATCGAGATCGGTCAATAACGCAAGTGTTAAGCCGCGTCTCCTGCGAACTTTTTTCCGAAACATTACACAAAAAACCATACACAAAATCATTTGTTTTCATACACATTCCGTCTCCTGCTAAATTAAAAACAAAACATTTTGCGTAGACGACAAGATGAGTTCAAGAAAAATATTTTGAATGTACTGCATATTTTTATATGTTGGAATAAAATACCATTGTTTTGTTTATTGTTTGAATAAAAAAATATTATGTCAACGAAATGAATATAAAATTAATAAGAAATATTTTGTGTAAACCACTGCAATATAGTCAATGAATGCGTTTATCACGATGTATAAATATGCGTAAGCACCAACTTCTTAATGTGCACAAAATTAATGAAAAACTATTTCAGTTCAGAAGCAAAATCACTATTAATTCATTTATTCAAGTTTTTGTGCGGCTTTTAGGTTATTTTTTTTTATTTACGTGAAAAAAAACTAAAAACTTATTTTATATCTAATTAAATCATGATTATGTATGAAATTGGTTTTAGATTCTTAGTTTTTAATAATAATTAAAATTAACAAGAAAAATACGCGCTTATATGCATATTTACTTCACGATGTTTACTTTTACTGGTTCTTAATATAATGGCTGTAGTCCTATTAGAAATACATAACAGTTAAATAAATAATTATTATTACTGATACATAAGCAAACTTCTTAAAATAATATATTATAATTTCGCTTCGTTCAAATAACCTAAAAAAACCCGTCCGATTTATGACGAAGTACCATCGGACGGGAGACAGATAGATCCGCACCGTGCGGCGATTTTAAAAAATGAAACAAACCCTTCCCCTCTTCCTCACTTCACCCGCGAGAGGAATATTTTCCACTGATTTCGGAAGACAATAATATTCCATACGCACACAGAAATGTGTATGGTAACGCCCCTTTGTTTTGTGTAAATGGTTTAAAAAAACAGTCGCAGGAGACGTGGCTTTAAATATCGATACACGATATACCGATACTGAATATCAGAAATCACGTATTCAATAAATGTCGTTTACATGCTCGGAAATGCCGGATCGGTTAGAACGCTAATATCTATGGAACCAGTATTACAATACGTATACCTGGTACGAATATATTAGGTTCAGGCTAGTGTTGGGTTAGGTTAGGTACTAGCCAGAATTTCAATACCATAACCAACTGGTTATTAGGAGCTAAATAACTGGTTATAAAACGGTTATTTAGTTATGTTGGTTATTTCGGTTGTTCGGTTGTTCGGCTATATAGTATATAGTATTGGCGAGTGGGGACCCGAGATATGCACCGATCGGCGGCGGTAACAACCAGGACTAACAATTAGCGGGCGTACAAAATAAAATCGTTCGCTTCATTTGTATTTTTATGTTACAATTTTATATATTTCTACATAGAATCTATATCATACATCTTGTAGAAATAGATAAGTTATCGTTTAATGCCTTTAAGTAGTAGCAGACCATTTTTTAAATGGTTTAAATTAACAAAAATATCAAGTACATCTATTATACAATGGAAACATTTGAAATTTTTTATTAGAGAGTGGGGTAAATAAGATAAAAATTCAGATTGTATGTCATGACGTCTCAAACAATAAGAATTAAGAATATTATAAATTATTTTTATCACTCGTTTCAATGGTGGCTATTTATTTCATTCTCGCATTTAAAAATACCACAATTCCTTGAAAATAATAATAACGGACAAGTCAATTAGCTTTTAATGGGATACCCCAATATTTATATTTGTGTTTGTTATTTCCCAAGTGCAACTAGTAAATAAGTCATTAATTTTATCAAAACATTGTAAATTCTTTGGTAGGATCAAAATACAATGGTTGATTCGTATAAAAAATGTACCGTATTTACTGATACTCCCTCAAATACTTGCGCGCGTTTACATTGCCGCTTCATACTGGCCACTGGGCTAATGGCCACGGCTAGGTGGATAGTTATCAGTTGGTTATTTCAGTTATTTGGCTATGGTTTTGTCAGTGGGTAAAACTGGGTATTGGGTAGTTGTCACCTAACAAAGGGTATAGCGCAATTCGAACTATATAGCTCTGTCTCGTTTCGCCTTACTAAAGAAAAGACAGATATACATGCAGCATGGAGCCCATATAGCGCTGTCCCCTTTTGCTGAATAAACATAACCAAAATAACCAAATAACTGAAATAACCAAATAACCGAATAACCGAGCCGAGAGAAGCTAAAGGGAGCAAAGTGTAAGAATAACCCTTTGTGTACAAAATAAATAAATAATGTTTGAAAGATTTTTTTTGGTACAATTTTATATCTTGTTACATAGCAGAAATCTTTGTAGAAATAAGTAAACGTTTCAATTTTAATTAATTAGATAAAAAATAATTTTCATGTAGAACTTTTATAATTAAAAAAAGTTTTACATAATTTAAACCGCGCATTTTTTCCGGCATTATGTTTTTCGAAATGGGTCCAAATACTGCCTGCCTTATTTAATAAGTCACGATTTTCACAAATAAACAACTTAACTCTAACTTACTATTCTAAACAACACAATAAACTATGATAAATAATATTTTGTCCTTTAAAAAAATTCCACAAACTTAAAAAAGAATATATCGAAAGAAATAAATACAGTTACGAGCGTTGGAGGGTTAACTGTTCGCTGTGAACGCTAGTTACTATTGGCGTACGGACCTACTGACTGGCTATAACTGCCAACACTAGCTCAGGCCTACATATTATTGTGTCGAGGTGAGTCGTGACGTGTTCTGACGTGTCGGCGGTTAGAAAAGAATGTGAAACAAGTAAATAGGGAAATAAATAAGTTAATAAGTAGGTACTTCTATTAGTTTATGGATTGTCCGCTTGCTGTTTGGGTTTGTCTATGGCGAAAATGGCATCTATCAATGCGTCACCTGCTGCAGCGCGGTATGTTACTTGTACTTTTATATTAAATTCATTATAATACATCTATTGTGTGTTGTAATACAAGTTTTAGGTCTATTGCAATAGTAAAAAAATCTCCTCAAGGACGTTTTATACCTTGTTAAAGTGCGAAGCCCGGTTCTTAAATGTTACGAAATTGCTTTCTGATCTTTAACCAAATTGAAGGTCATTATAAGAATGTGGGCCCAGTACATTGGAAGCTCTGTCTGCAATTGTAGCAGCATTCATATTAGAGGGTTCAACCTGTCTGTTTGACGCATGTCAACAATGTTATAATGATAACTGCATTAATGAAATATTAAAAGAACTTGAATATTAACATTGATATTTTCATTAAATGTAGAAACTCTCCGAAACAGCCCGCCCTAAACATACATACTATATTACTGAATGTTTTTGGGATATTCAGAGGTCATTTGAATTAAAAGGTTTATTGCGGGCTTGACTTATTTACAGGTGAAATCAGTAACGTAGCATTACTTGCTCGCTCGCATAGCAGAGCCATGGACCCCCCTAACCCAGATAATGTTACCGTCAACGTGGATCCAGGGACTGGAGGAGAAGACGGAGGTGAAGGGCTAGATACAGATGTAGACATAGATTTGCCGGATATAAAGGAGGAGTGTTTGAAGTATTCCAAAGAAATTGCGGAGACAGATGGTCAGAAAAATTCCATCTATTTTATTTTATATTTAAGTGAAAGAGGGCGATTCCTGTTCTTTTTAAAGATATAGAATTATGTATTCGTAAAAAGTATTTACTTTGTGTCTTGCCGTAATTATAATATACACGCATATGTTTGCTTTGAACCACTTCAATTTAATATAATAATCTCAATTGGTTTGGAAATACCCTTCCTTCGTCTAGAATATATTAAAACTTAACTATTCATTGAAAAGTTATCTAAAAGAGGACTATACGATAAATTTACTTGGTTATCAATATGCTAGAATTATTATTTAGTGCTTTTATAATTTCCAATGCTTCTAAATGAACTAATTTGTTGCCTTTATTGTTTGCGGTGAAGAATTTGAAGTCCTGTATCTTTATTGAAAATATGATCGGTTAAAATGAGATGTGTTCCGTGATTCTGATGTTTACATTACAATCATTGCAACACCGTTTAGCTAACAGAAGTTTGGCATAATTTATGATCCCCATCTTTAGTGTTTGTTAGGAATTTACTTACGGTGTTGTCTGTGTAGAACGCGGGCTTAATGTGAGCAGGTAGCTTAATGTGGGCAGGTAGCTTAATGTGGGCAGGTAGCTTAATATGGGCACCTAGTTTAATGTGGGCTGGTTGCTTAATGTGGGCAGGTAGCTTAATGTGGTCACTAAGTTTAATGTGGACAGGCGGGCGAATATTTTTGTAGGAACAAAGCTGTCAGCACCATTGATATATTCAGCCATTTAAGAATATTATTTAGATACAAGTATGACGCAAACTAAAACCCGCGGCATATTTTGACAGTTGTTATTTCTATTTCACCAGATTTCAAATTTAACTGTCGGTGTGGCCGCACCAAAAAATGATGCGGCGTGTTTTTCACACAATTTCGAGGAATATTCTGCTTTCTCGACTGGCCACACCAATAACTATTACTTTAGGAAATGTATACTTGAAACAGCGCGTTGTCCTATTTGACACGCGATTTACTTTAACTGACAGTTAAAATTTAAATTTAGCTCACGGTTTTGAAACAGACGGCCCTAAGTGAATAATACCGTCCCACTTGACAACAACAAGCCTAAACCCATATATATGGAATTATATAAATAAAATAATAATTAATAGTAATCAAGTATAATGAAACATATTTATATCTTTAATTTATTTTCACATTAATAACTATATTTAGAATATTATCAATATATATATTTATTATAATACAGCCTGACATTTAAAAGTGGATAAAAATTGAGGGCGCTGTGTTCGTTCAAATAACAACAGGAATGTGTCTTACGGGGCAATGGTCTAAGTGAATATTTTCATTTTTTTACGGTAACTCCACACAGTAGACCCCGAAGGAAGTAATTTCCCTCAAGGCGTATATCATCTTTGGGGATGCTGTGTGGAGGGATTTTTAGAAAAAAGGAAGGACTGAACTTGGGTCTTGAAGAGACCCATGTTTTAGGATGGAGGAAACAGATGCCGGCAGATCATTCCACAGCTGTTGAACACAGGAATAAGTCGTAAAGGCGACTCGTTCTCACGTGACAAATGTCGACTGTGTGCAAATGTTGGGCACGCGTTTGGCGTATATCTCGACTATGCACCTGTGCCGAAGGGATCAATGATGCTAGTTCCTCCGAGCATCTTCCATTAAAATACCGGTAAAACAAGTATTTAATCTAAAATGATGGCATAGAGTGAGTTTACAGTTATTGAAGTAAGAGACGGAGTAAGAGTTCACTAAGTAAGAGAGTCCCACCAGGGTCCAGGGTCCATGGTCCAGGGTCCAGTGAGCACTTATTAGCTGGAATTTGGAGCATCATGAAAATGGTTTCAATCCCGAGTGCGTCAGGGTGTTTCTTGTTAAATAGGAATTTAGAGAATAATTGCAATCGGAACATGAATGTAACATCTATCCAGATTACTTCAGCATGTGTCTCGTTAACTTGGATTTTCGAGGACAAGAATAACTATATTTGGAACACGATAATGGTGCCAATCCGGAGTGCGTCAGCATATGACTTATTAAATAATTTACCCTTTGAGAACACGAAGGACACATTCAGAACATTAGAATATTTTCAATCTAGAGTGCGTAAGAATGTGTCTACGTTTGATCAACTGTACTTTTTTAAATGAACGGACTTCGCCGACTACCGTACACGGTGGAAAATGTGCTGTTGGATTGTATGTATGAATGGGAATTTCGATATTGCAACCCGCGACTCGGAGGAAGAATTGCAATCCGGCCCCCGACGTGAAAGGTTGCCCATGCCTGCTTTAAGCTGCTGGTTCAGCACTTTGAAGAAGCTTGCCTCTAAAACCTCTTTCAAAACAAAACAGAAACCGTTAAGTATATTTTACTGCAAACTTTTATATTATGTTTAGCCAAATAGGCCGTGCGAAAATGCTCGCGGGCCGTATAAAATGGGATCATTCCCCTGAAAATTATCTCAAAATGTTACAACAATATTAGTAAAAAAGTTCCCCAAAATCGTATTGCGTTAATCTTAATATTTTATTATTATTCAAAAAGGTAACAATTTGTTTTTTTTTTTTTATCACTTTCCAAGATTTTTGAAAGCGTCAAAAGCCAAAATGGTCGATAGTTAGATGTATCATTTTTGAGACCATTTTTATTGATTGCTAAAACCGTAGTAATTTTAAGGCGAGGGAGAAAAGTACAATTAGAAATTGATAGATTTTGCAACGTACTCCGGGGTGTAAATTATCTCATTTTGTAGGTATTTGATTGAACTGCTTGTCACCAGGTCATTTCCCGATGAAGTGTTTAAATCTAGGTAGGCTGTAACATTTCTTATTTCATGTTTCACTTGCTATCTTGTCTACAATAAGGCGCTTTTCTTCATGTGTACCCTCATTCCTCTCTGTTTTATCAACGGTGGCTGAATTTTGTTTACTTTCTGCTAAATTTGAGCCGATATTGCAAAAAAACTTGTTTGCTTAGTCAAGAAGTTGACTATTACTGTTTTATTATTCCAGGCACTACTACTGTGGAGACTGTTCCCATCAAGACAGAAACAGGACCCCGAGAACAAGGTGATGGGGCAATTCCTTATACGAAAATCGACATAGACATCCTGGATGTTAAAAGGGAATGTGTGGAGCACTCTGAAAGAATTTCGCACACAGCAGGTAAAAAGGGTTTTTGTTTTGTATATCTTGGCCTCCTAATTTAGCGATTCTATTAATTAAGTGAACTTATATTACAATACTTTTCAGACTTATTGCCAAACCTGCGGAGACATCACGGAGATAAAGGATTTTCTTGTTCCCATTGTAACTACTCCAACTCTCGTAAGTCAATATTAGAACGGCACTTGCGTACCCATAATAGAAGGAAACCTTTTTCGTCTTCCGACTGTTTCTTTCCGTCTTCTCAGAAGGGAAATCTAAACAATTACATGCTGTCCCATAGTGGAGATATACCTTTTTCATGTTCAGACTGTAACTATACATGTTCTACAAAAGGTAGCCTTAAAATTCACATATTAACTCACAGTGGAGAAAAACCTTTGTCTTTGAAGAAACATTTGCAGACACGTAGTGAAAAAAAACTTTTTTCTTGTGCTTACTGTCGGTATACATGTTGTAAAAATAGTGCTTTGACGAGACACGTGCGGACTCACAGCGGAGAAAAACCCTTTTCATGTCCCGACTGCAACTATTCATGTTCTCATAAAGGAAATTTAACTCTTCACATGCTGGCTCACAGTGCAGAAAAACCTTTTTCGTGTTCCGAGTGCAACTATATCTGTTCTCGTAAAGGAAATCTAAAAAGTCACATGCTGACTCACAGTAAAGAAAAACCTTTTTCGTGTTCCGACTGTAAATATTATTTTTCTACAAAACGAAATCTACGAAGGCACATGCTGATTCACAGTGGAGAAAAACCTTTTTCGTGTTCCGAGTGTAACTATATGTGTTCTTATAAAGAAAGTCTAAATAGTCACATGCTGACTCACAGTGGAGAAAAACCTTTTTCTTGTTCCGACTGCAACTATTCGTGTTCTCATAAAGGAAGTCTTAAAATTCACATGTTGACTCACAGTGGAAAAAAACCTTTTTCATGTTCCGACTGCACATATTCATGTTCTGTTAAAGGAAATCTAAAAAGTCACATGCTGACTCACAGTGGAGAAAAACCTTTTTTATGTTCCTACTGTAACTCTACCTTTTCTCGTAAAGGAAATCTAAAATGTCACATGCTGACTCACAGTGGAGTAAAACCTTTTTAGTCTTCCTATTGTAACTATATCTGTTGTCGTAAAGGAAGTCCCATAAGTCACATGCTGACTCACGGTGGAGAAAAATCTTTTTCATGTTCCGAGTGTTACTATATCTGTTCTCGGAAAGAATTTCAAAAAAGTCACATGGTGACTCACCGTAGAGGAGAATTTTTTTATTTTCCCACTGCACTTATTCACGTTCTATAAAGAAACATTTGAAGACACATACTGACTAACAGTGCAGGAACACCTTTTTCATGTTCCGAGTGTAACTATTTCTGTTCTCGTAAAGGATATCTAAATAATCACATGGTGACTTACAGTGGAGAAATACCTTTTTCGTGTCCCGAGTGTAACATTATCTGTTCTCTTCTTTATTTGAAACACATTAAATTTAAATCATTGTTTATTGTAGTTGGTGATTTTATTTTACCTGAAATTAAATGGACACGTATCATAACACTAACTGCATACAATCACTTAAGTCACAAAGTGCACCGTATCGTCCATCCTGCTTTAACACGCAATCTTTACCAATACTACTGTATATTAAACTGACCTTACGATAAAATATATTTATTCTTCACCGAAAATCATCAACGTCTCAACTGACGACAGCGGGGGCACTTTAACCGATGGCACAGACAACTTAAATGACACTATTTCTTATCATTTAAAATACTGCATTCACAATTAATTAAATAAAAATTTAATTTCCTCATGTGTAAAAATTTTAATTGCAAAACGGCCAGTTATTTTCATTGTTTATTTAATTGTGCCTGTGCTTGTTTAATATATATATATATTATTTGGTTTTGGTTCCACTGATTTCTTAATGCTTTGTTCTTCTTGTACTCGTATCTTCGAGTCACTCGAGTACTTTAGAATAATAATTGTGACAATATTCATACTCAGTCGGTATTCGAATTTTTACAAAAATTTTCTCAACATAATCATATTCGACGGCCTCCATGGTCGAGGGGTAATGCTCTCGACCACGAATCCGAAGGTCGCGGGTTCAAATCCCGGCCTGCGCAAGTAAATTTTATTTAGTTAATTTGTGTTGTATCACAATTAAATAAAAAAAATAATAATATATAGTATATTTGCGCACGTTCCAGAGTGGAAGATACTCTCAGTATCGCCCTGGTGAAAGACCACCATTCAGAATTGAAACGTTGCTTGAAATGGCTCTTAGTCGTGTTTGGTGACCAGATCTGAATAGCCAGGTATTTCCACACCTCCCTCTTCCCCTTCTCCTTCCCCTCCCTAATACCTTCAGCCTCACAACATTCCCTAATTGGGAATGCCATAGTCTCACTGGCTCCAGACGGTTGGGAGCAATTGGGACTCTTGTGCGGTATTCATATATATATATATATTGCTCGTACCTACACATTACGTATTTAACTCGTTTTGTCAAAGAAAAACAATAAATAATGCTTTTGCTTATATCTATGTACTGCATGTAGTATGTAATATATATAACCTATAACTGTTTACTATTATTTAAACCAATTACTAATACTGAATAACTATTATTATTATGTCATAGTTAGGTAACGACATGCTACTACTACATGTGATAAGGTTAAATATTATCAGTCCCTAGTCCTATTGATGTTTATTTTCTTTGTATCTGTTACTGTAATAATTCAAGTAAATTTAAAACTTGAATACTTAAATTCTTGCTGTTATGAAACTCTTTAACCATTCAAAGGACATCCCCATAATCCCCGTATTTTAGTAGTCTTATGAAGAGTAATTTGTTAGAGATTGTATTAAAAGCCTTGGCTAGATCTAGGAAGGAATAGTGCCATGTTTTTTTGTCTTTCATCTATATTATCAGAAATATGAGTTATCGCGTCATTTGTTCCTCTCCCCGATCGAAAGCCGTACTGGTTTTTTCATTAAAGTTTTCCGCTCTGTACCTAACTACTTAATCTGGTTTTTAAGTTTTTTTCTGTAATTTTTGAGATAGCAGTGCATCGTTAGATTTCTCCGCTTGGAATTTGAGTCCACTTTTATAAATTGGTACGACGATAGATTTCCTCAGATGGGCTGTATACTATATTCAAAGGAAGAGGTGAATTTTGAATTTTCGCGGGCTGTGTACAATTCGACTATCGAATTTTTTTTGTTATGTTGGTACACATATGTTTATCATATGTTAGCATTATCAGCCATTTTGGATTAGTGGTTTGTTTTTGACTACTGGAAAGGTGAGTCACGTTTTTGTGTGTTCTTCGATTTTTTACTTTTGACAAATATAGTATTCCATTGGGATGATTGGGCCTTGGTTTCGACGTCATAACCATGTCCCCACGTTTCATCACCAGTTGTGACCCTTTTGAGTAAATCTGGATCGTCGTTGACGTCATTCAACAACTCCCGAGCGATACTAATGCGACGTTGCTTTTCCTCGAAATTTAGCAATTTCGGAACAAACTTCGCTGCCACACGTTTCATGCCCAAAACATCCGAGAAGATTGCATGGCATGAGCCGGTTGATATGCCAACATCCTCTGTTGATGCTGTTTATCGATCAGCAAAAAAAAATAACCAGAAGAAACCGAGATCATGAAATTAAAGTCTAATCTAGCAAGAAATCAACTTTTGTCTGATGTCAAAACATTCAACAAAAATAATCCCAATAGAGAAGACAAACTCAACACGTCGAACATCGGTATCGCCGGCCCCCGCTTGGCGATCTATGTTTCAGAACAACTGACATTTCGTACTAACCACCTATACTTCAAAACCCGGCAAGTGGCTAAAGACAAAAAATACAGATTTACCTGGATTAAAGCGGGACAAATATATGTTCGGAAGGATGAAGGAACAAAGGCAATTACGATATCGAATGAATCCAATTTGGCAACGCTATAAGTTTGTATTATTCGAACTAAATACACTCTCGAGGTATGTCTTGTCTCGCTCATCTGCATGTATTATTATAATATGCTACCGTTTCCGCAATTCCAACTCCTATACTTATTCTTTTTGCAATCATGTATGTGGGACTACTATGCTAATATCTGTTTTTGTATACACTGCCATATCCTGTGTTATACTCGTACTTGCTTTGGAAGCGAATCCACAAATTCTGCAACATTTATTGAGTCAACGTTCAATTGAATATTTTTATGATTCAATTACCATGTGATATTTATAATGATACCGATATAACTTGTACCATGAATGTGATAGACGATCTTAAAAGCTTAAATAATTATTGTTGGAATTCTTATAATTTAAAAATAATTCATCAAAATATCAGAAGTATTTCATCAAACATTGATGATTTCTTGATATTTCTTGATCAATATACTTGTACTTTCGATGTCATAATATTATCGGAATGTTGGATCCATAAAGATTATACCTCTAAAATTATAAACACCTACACAGAATATCACACAACTATAAATATTAATAAATCTAGCGGGATTGTCGTTTACATAAGGGACGGAATTCAAGCGCAAGTCGACGAAATAGTATTATCGCAAGCAAACTGTCTAAAAATTGTACTTAATAATTATTTATGTGTTTTTGCAATTTATAGATCACCATCTTTTCAAAACATCGACACTTTTTTGAATTCGCTTCAATCAACCATCAATAGTTCTAAAAAATTTACACGTCAAATCATTATAGGCGATCTCAATATTAATACTATTCCTCAATATCACCAACAATCGAACGATTATTTATGTCTTGCTGAAAACGGTTTTATTCAGACAATCAACACTGCCACTCGTGAACAGGGTGCGACTAAATCCTATTTAGACCATATAAATGTAAAAAATATTAACTTCATTGACTCATTTGTTATCCACACATCGATTTCGGATCACTATACTACAGCCCTCTGCCTCAACGTTAAACCTCCCCCAACTGCTAAAATTAAATACGTCCCTCGAACAAACTACACTAATTTACTTGAGGACTTGCGTTCAGAAAACTGGCAAAACGTATTTGACCAAATTGACACGAACATTGCGATGAAGGAATTCACTAGTAAACTACATTCATATATATCTAAAAATACTAGCAAGAAACGCATATCAAACAGCCAGTTTAAACTCACCCCCTGGATCTCTCCTGCCCTTGTTAAATCTATCCACAGAAGAAACCAACTTCATGAAAAGGCGAAAAGGTATCCAGATAATATTTTAGTACTAGCTCTTTACAAAAAATACAGGAATTTATGTAAAAAATTAATTAAATTTACGAAGGAAAATTACTATAAAAAGTTCATTTACGAAAATACATACTCTCCAAAACGTTTGTGGGAAGCATTTCGTGATATTAGTAAAACAAAAAACAGTAAGTCTTCCGAAATTAAAACATTGAACATCAATAACATAGACTCTTCCAATCCCAAAAATATGGCGAATTTTGCTAATGAGTATTACACGTCAGTGGGAGCCACACTTGCAAAAAAAATTATTTTTAAATGTAATAAAACTGAAACCGAACTAGCCAACTTAATCACCTCTAATCTCGAGCATAAAATAGAAAATATCCAAACAACATCAAACGAATTTTAAAACTAATCGACGACCTAAAGACATCGAATGCTTGTGGACCAGATAAAGTCTCAACAAATCTGCTTAAAGTAATAAAATCATCCATGGCATCTCCGATTGCGTTCATTTCTAATTTAAGCTTCCAATCGGGCATATTCCCTGATCATTTAAAACACTCAATTATAACATTGATTCACAAAAACGGAGATAAGTCGCTGATTCAAAATTACCGCCCAATATCTCTGCTAAACTCGGTCTCAAAAATCATTGAAAAAATTGTTAAGAACCGTCTCACACTTTACCTTGAACGTAATAACATACTTTCTAAGAGACAATATGGCTTCCGAACAGGATTAGGTACCGAAAATGCTATTGCTAAACTGACGAAAATCATCTTTAATAATATTGACGGAGGAATTAAATGCATTGCGATGTTCCTGGATTTAGCTAAAGCTTTTGACACCATCTCGCATAAAATTCTTTTGAAAAAACTACACCTAATTGGTATACATGGACAACTATTTAAATGGCTGGGTAGCTACTTAGAAAACAGAAACCGAAGAGTTAATATCAATGATACTCTAAGCGAACCAGCCAATATTGGATTTGGTGTACCCCAAGGAAGTACTCTAGGGCCTATTTTGTTCAATATATACATCAATGACCTATGTAACAGTAACCTTGCCGATCACATCATCACCTTTGCCAATGATACAGTATTGATTTATGAAGGCAAAACCTGGAACGAAGTTCATAGTAAAGCAGAAATTGGTATAAACAAGGTTATGCATTGGTTAGACAATAACCTCCTTACTCTCAATACGGATAAAACTAAATTCATACGTTTCAGTGCAACGCAAGCGGGACAACCCAAAGATGTGCTAAATATTACTGCTCACCTTTGCAATGAAATAAATACTTGTACGTGAAATAACTTAGAATGCGTGGATAGTGTAAAACATTTAGGAATCATTATTGATAAATTCCTAAGATGGGAAGAACACGTCATCTCAATTGCCACAAAAGTCAGAAAACTCACTCACCTTTTCATAACTATTAGAAACATTCTAAACCTAAAAGATCTAAAATCAATATATTATGCCATGTGTAATTCTTTACTTGAATATGCATCCTTAGGATGGGGCGGTTGTGCCAAAACAATTTTGGACCCCCTGGCAAAAGCGCAAAAATCCCTAATAAGAGTCATCCTTAATAAACCCTTCAGGTACTCCAGTGATGAATTATTCAAAGAAATGCAAGTTCTTGATGTCAGACAACTGTATATCAGGAAAATTGTATTACACACACATAAACAACGTCACCACTACCCGTCTATCGAGCACTATCACGACACCAGACACTCAAGAAGTAATCCAATAGTTGCAACAAAAACCATGACATCCCTTGCTCAAAGACAATTTTCATACTTAGGACCTAAATTGTTCATCATAATACCCGATACATGGAAAATGAAAAGTACAAACGTCCTGCGTAAACTGATCAATGTATGGCTTCTCGATTTAGGGAGGATCAAAAGCGAACATATGCTCATTAATATGTATGTACAATTTTAATGAAACCTTCATATGTAATTTATTAACTCTTAATTGTAAATAATCTATGTTAATTAAAAACAACAACAAAAAACAAAACAAAAAAGGCAACATATCCTCTAGAAATAGTCGATCAGGTCTTTCGAAATATGAATGTACTATGTTTATATCTTGTATGCGCCTTATTGTTGCATTTCTAGTATCACGTACTTTTAGTCTTTTACAAACATTATGTATATTACATTCTTGATGTACTTGTATTTCTATTAATTTAATTTATTCACTATTGTCGCGGTGCCCCGCATCTTAAACACGAGAAATCTTTCTCTATTGAGTTGGGCATTTTTTGTAAAATATATATTTTTTTTTTGTAATTAGCTATTATATCTGTTTTATTAAATATTCAATATGTATTAATATTAAATAAAAAAAATTTAAAAATATTATTCTTCACTTAATTAAAAAAAATATATATGTATACTTTCAAAACAAAAAAAAAACAATTTTTTATTTAAAAATTTATATTTATTCTTTTATATTCTCTCATGTATATGTTGTTACAAGGGGGAAAAGAGGAGAAGGTCGGAAAGGACGGAAAGCCCCACGATGGAAGCCAGTGTTAGGGTGGAGAGAAAGGAGAGGATGCGGCCCCAAGTTGGCAGCCAGTCTTAGGGTGGGGCGGAAAAGGAGAGGATGAGGGACTCGACGACATCCAAGTTGGTCACCAGAGGTAGAATTTCGGCGTCAGTGTAAGGATTGTGTAAGTTAGTGGGTCGGCCGCAGGCTTAGAATTGGAGTGGACTGACTACTTAATTGAAAAGAATGTGCGCTTTCAAATCAGGATTTATTTATAACAAAACATGGACAGGTAAGTAATATGCAGGTTTCACCACAAAGGGTGGTACCTAATCTGTTCTTGACAAAATGTCTAAAGATTCTCCAACCGGACATATTATTGAAAAAAGGAACAAATATTCAGCACATAACAGAAAGGGAAGTTTTAGTAGCTGGCAATTGGGAGACGCCGATGGCATGTCTGGGTCTCCACGTGGACAGCTTTCGAGGGATCACAGGTAGATTATACACTCCAATACTGAGTTTAACAAAGAGAGGGACACAGAGATAATTCCATGTATGGATTAGGAAATCCAATGGCGTGCGTTCGGTACCCAAGGCAACAGAACGTACTTGACAACTCCGTGTCTAGATTAGGAAATTATGGAATCGCTACGAGCACGAGGCACACACGTAGCTGATGGTTCTGCGTCTGGAACCGAAATGCAGGATGGCGGGGTCGCTTAGCGGGTCCACGTTGTTCAGTCGTCGGAAATTAAGTCCATACGCCCGTTTCATTGGTCGAAAAACAATGATGGCCGGCGGAAACTCACCGGATTGGTTGATTAATGGTGATCTCCGACGAGACGTGCCGTTATTGGTTGAATCATAACGTTTTTCAATCGAGTGCCTAGAAGTATTATTCCTTCAACGGCTAGTAGACAAATAACATCTTCTATTTGTTACGTAACACTGTATATTAATATGAACTAAACTTGATAATTTGACTGTCATAAAACGGGATTTGTTCCCAGTTGGACAGTCAAAGCCTTCTTAAATATTTTTTTGTTAAATAACGTGTGTTTCAATAAATATTATTATTTTTAAACATGGCAATAACATTATTAAATTTGATTTTAATTTTTTTTTTTTAATTTTCTAGATTAGAATAATTACAAACTTAACTTTTTTATAAATATAAATTCAGTGATTGACAGCCACTAACCTTTATGATTTACATCACACATATTTACACGTTCTTGGTAAATCAACATCGACCTAGATCATTATTGTGACAACTCTAACACGGTATCACTATTGAAGACCTTGGGAAGAAAACCTCAAACGTTACAAATTAATTATTATTAACTTCTGCTGGCGTTTTTTAAATATTTAAATGTAATCAATCATAGATTAACCTTTCATGCAATGAATACTATAATATAATATTAATAAAAAGTTAATGCGATGTTTGCTGTTTTTTCGTCAATACATGGAAAACTTATTATGAAAGGAGAAAAGACGAAATCGTATTATTGTGTCGTGGTGAGTCGTGACGCGTTCTGACGTGTCGGCGAGTGTGCACACTATTCTAACGTGTCGGGGTGCGTTTTGTCAGTTTTTTTTAATCAATACAGGCCGTGGCTTTCGGACTGTACACACGTCTACAATGTTCTCCTACTCTAAAAATGATTTTAAATAAAATCTTACATTTCTGCTTGCGCTTATTGAAACTATTTAAAAAAAAGTAGATTAAAAAAATTGGGTTCATCCCATTGAGAGGGAGTAGAGGTGAATTCCATTGACTTGTGGAAGAACTAGAGAGCGATGAGGAAAGATTCCGTCATTATTTTAGAGTAAGCAAAATACAGTTTGAGAAAATACATTCTATGATTGAAAATGGCATTAAAAAACGTATACGAAATTTGGTCGACCGATACCTAGAGACAAAAGAAAGGCTCGCTGTATGCTGTGATGCTGTGCGCTATGTAGATACACATTAGTGTGGTCTGTTGTGACGACGAGCGGAGCCAAGCGATGGCCGAAACGACACAGCGTATCCCAAAACACTTCAACACAGTAATGTGAATCTAACCATACATTTCGTATGGTTTCTATACTATTCTGATGCGTCACGATACACTACGCCACCACAATATGATTCTGTCTTAAAAGTCACAATTTCACAAATGTCAAGCTGTGAGTGATTACAACGCCACACACTGGTAAAAGGTGAACTAATGGCCATCAACAATTATTGTTTTTCATAAAGAACCATATTTTTAACAGCCATATTGACTTAGTGTTTAAAAAATATATATATTTAGCAAGAACCGATGCAAGGACCCCCCAGATAAAAAATTGAAAATTGAAATGAACACTTTTTAAAAAAACATTCGAGATTTTATTCCTAAGGGTTTGATTTTATTTTCCCATTCGCCGTTACCAGAAGTAATTATATACCTACTACCTACTTGCCCTGTATAAACACTCGTAAAACCTTTTTCAATAAATCTATCGGGAGAAGGAAAACCCGCAATTTATTTTTAAAATTCTCAAGTCAGAATTAATAAAGCCAATACAGAATAACGAAAACTGAATATTGGAAATTACTTCCTGCCTAGAATGTCAGGCAAAAGGTTAACTCCATTAGTTGAGAAGAACATGGAACAAACCAATACGAAAATAAATATGTGAAAAAATAGGTACTGTTATTAATTAATGGATTATCAACTTGCTGTATGCGTTTGTCTATGGCGAAAATGGCGTCTATCGGTCTCACCTGCTGCAGCGCGATATGTCACGTGTACCATTATATTAAATTCATTATAATACTCCCATTATGTGTTGTAATTCAAGTTTTGGGTCTTTTGCAATAGCAATGTTCCGAATAAATGTTACTATTAACGTCTCCTCAGCTAGTTCCAATATAAATCTTCTTTATTGAAACACGTCGAAATCGACACCAACTTGAACGTCAATTCTATGTTTTTAAAACCATCGGAACGATTACGGCCCCCTTCATATCTTCTGGAATTTCTCGAAGGACTGTAAGTGCGGGTTGTTTCAAGAAACTTGAAGGACTCATTAAAATTTCAAATTAATATTTACCTTTTGTGAAAGCTTTTTTTAAATTTTGTTATTATTCAAGCACTGTGAAGCAACTAGCCTTTAATCTTAATTGATCGATGTTTCTGAGCGCCGTTTAGTAATAAAATCACCTCAAGAACGTTTTATATATTGTTAAAGTGTGTAGACCCGTTCTTAAAAGTTTTGAAATTGCTTTCTGATCTCAAACCAAATGGAAGGGCATTCTAAGAATGTGGGCCCAGTACATTGATAGCTCTGTCTCCAATTGTAGCAGCATCCGAATCCGAAGGTCGCGGGTTCAAATCCCGGCGTGCGCAAGTAAATTTTTATTTAATTAATTTGCGTTGTTTCACAATTAATTAAAAATAATAGTGTATTTGCGCACGTTCCAGAGTGGAAGATACTCTCAGTATCGCCCTGGTGAAAGACCACCATTCAGAATTGAAACGTTGCTTGAAATGGCTTTTAGCCGTGTTTGGTGACCAGATCTGAATAGCCAGGTATTTACCTATTTCCCAACCTTCCACTTCCTCCTCTCATTCCCCTCCCCAATACCTTCTGCCTCACAACATTCCCCAATTGGGAATGCAATAGTCACACTGGCTCCAGACAGTTGGGAGCAGTAGGGACACTTGTGCGATATTCATATAAAAAAAGCATTTGTACCATTCGTAGATTCAACCAGTCTGTTTGACGCATGTCAGTAATGTTATAATGATAACAAAATTAATGTAATAATAACAGAACTTGAATACTAACTTTGAAATTTTGATTAAACGTTGACATTCCGAAACAGCCTGCCCTAAGCATACGAGTATTACTGAATGTGTCTTTTGGGATTCATAGGTCATTTGAATTGAAAGGTTTATTGCGGGCTTGATTTATTTACAGGTGAAATCAGTAACGTAGCATTACTTGCTCGCTCTCATAGCAGCGCCATGGACCCCCCTAACCCAGATAGAGTCACCGTCAAGATGGAGCCAGGGACTGGAGGAGAAGACGGAGGTGAAGTGCCGGATACAGATGTAGACATAGATCTGGCGGATATAAAGGAGGAGTGGTTGAAATATTCCAAAGGAAGTGCGGAGTCAGATGGTAAGAAAAATTCCATCTATTTTATTTTATATTTAAGTGCAAGAGAGCGATTCCAGTTCTTTTCAAAGATATGGAATTATGTATTCGTAAAAAGCATTTACTTTGTGTCTTGCCGTAATTATAATATACCACTTCAATTTAATATAATAATCTCGATCGGTTTGGAAATATCCTTCCTTCGTCGAGAATATATTAAAACTAAACTATTTACTGGAAAGTTATCTAAAAGAGGACTATATGATAAATTTACTTAGTTATTCATTATACTAGAATTATTATTTAGGGTTTCCCTAATTTCCCAATGCTTTGAAATGAGTTAACTTTTTGACTTTATTATTTACGTTAAGGAATATGAAGTTCGGTGTCTTTATTAAAAATATGGTCGGTTTAATAAGTAGTTTGGCAAAAACTGATTTTTTTTTGTTATTTTGTTCCGTGATTCTGATATTTATATGGATGTTTTTCCAATGTAGAACGATGGACAGTCACTGCAAACCAGTTCAGCCAACAGATGTTTTGTTTAATTTTTGATCCGAGTGTTTTTTTTATCAATTTACAAATTAATGTGAATAGAAAGGTGAAATGAGGAATATATTGAATAAATACGTAATTTGTAGTAGTTCAAAAAATATGTATAAAACATGGATAAATTGTTACGAAGATAAAGTATAAGTAAGAGACTGAGTAAGAGTGCACTGAGTCCCATCAAGTCCAGGGGGCACTGATTTAGCTAGAATTGGGAGCACATGCTCTAAGGATGAGAAGAAGGATAGAATTTAATTAGGCGGTATACATGGCAACCTAGAGCCAATGTGGGAATATAGGATAGATAGGACTACAGGAATGTATTGAGCGTTGTTTTTAATTTCCTGCTTCGTGCTTCTTCTTGTTTCAGTTTCCTGCTTCCGGCATTTATATTTTGGTTTTTCTTCTCGACGCTTCTCGATTTTTCTTCTTGCTTCTCATTTCCGTTTCCCAATGCTTCATGCTATTTGATTTTCATCTGTTTTGCGCAATTTGAAGGAAACTGTTATGATGTTTCGAGTGGTGTTGCCAATTCCTGCTCAAGATCAGATCCTTCAAAATTAGGAGGAAAACCATTTGCGTGTTGGGAGTGCATATAAACTAAGTTTTTGAACACAGATGCATTTTCACTCTTATGTTAAAACCAGTCTTGTGTTCCTTTTTCTAAAAGTTCCAATTCAAAAATACTCATCTGTTGGCGTAATTGGACGGATACCATTCTGATTTTTCGGGTGTCATTATACATTCATTTTCCAGATCGTGTGCTTCAAAACCTGTGGATTTATTTTTTTTTTACGGTATGTATAATTTTCCTAGAAAAGATTATATTATTACCTCAAGAATATTTCGGGACCCATATCTGCCAAGCGACTCAATCTTGGGTCGAGACCCATAGGTTGAAAAGAGCTGTTTGAGAGAAAAGGAAATTGTCATGCGATCTTTCAGGAGAACCTTTCACTGTTTTTTTCTTTTTAATAATTTTTAGTGTCTGGTAAGTCTGAGATGATTTTAAAACACTTTTTTTATTATTTAATATGTCTTTCAACTTTGAGGTTCGCCGATCGCGCTTCTGTGGCATGAATTTATTTTGCGTCAAAATAATTCGGTGGATTGGGTTCGCATACGACTCTTGCGTTTATTCTTGCTCCAAAGTGCATTAGCATACGACACCAATAATTACACTCGAGACATGGATATGGTTTCAATCCTCAGTGCGTCAGCGTGTTTCTTGTTAAATATGAATTGATCTTGTTAACACATGATTAACTGCAATCGGAACATGAAAATGATTTCTATCTAGATTACGTCACCATGTGTTTCGTTAACTTGAATTTTCAAAGACACGAATAATTGTATTTGGAACGTGAGAATGGTGTCAATTCAGAGTGCTTCAGCGTGTCTCGTTAACTTAGATTTTAAACACTCTTTTCATTCGGTACATGAAAATGGTTTATGTCCAGATTGCGTAAGAACGTGACAGTTAACATTTTTTATAACGCGTATATCGCCATTCGGAAGATGATAATGATTTCAATCCCTATTGTGTCTGTTTGTATCTGTTTAGTTATATATTTTTTTTATTACAAATTTTTACGCCTTACTAATTACCTGATAATATTTGAAAATCTCCAACTACCATCACACCAAGCAGAAAATGTCGCTTGTGTCGTGATGGAGGTCTTGGCCAGGAAACAGAAATTAAACTACCACCTCATCATTACTTTAATTACTACATTTGGAATAGGAGAATGGTGTCAATCCAGAGTGCGTCAGCATATGAATGACTTATTAAATGATTTACCTTTCAATAACATCAATTTTTTCAATTTAGATTGCGTAAGAATGTGTTTTTACGTTTGATGAACTGTGCTTTTTTTTAAATGAATGGAAATTTCCGACCACCTCACACGGTGGGAAATGTGGTTATGGATTGTATTTTGATATTTATTTCGATATTGCAACCCGCGACTCGGTGGAAGAATTGCAATCCGTCCCAAAACGTGAAAGGTTGCCCATGCCTGCTTTAAGCTGCTGGCTCAACACTTTGAAGAAACTTTCCCCTAAAACTTCTCGCAAAACAGAACAGAAATCGTTAAGCATTTTTTACGAAAATGCGGACCGTACAAAATGGGATCTTTCCCCTGATAATTATCGCAAAATGCTATCAAAAATATAATTAAAAAATCTGACTGAATATCGTTGATTCGTTCGTTCCCTAAACCGGTATTGCGTTAAGGATAATATTTTATTATTATTAAAAAAATAACAATTTTTTTTGTCACTTGTCAAGATTTTTGAAAGCGTTGTTAAAAGACAAATTGGTCGATAGTTAGATTTATCATTTTTGGGACCATTTTTATAGATTGGTAAAACCGTAGTTATTTTAAGACTAGATGGAAAAATACCATTTGATATTGATAGATTTACAAGGTATGTCGCTGGGTAAATTAACTCATTTTGTAGGTATTCGACTGAATTGCTTGTCATCAGGTCATTTCCCGATGAAGTGTTTGAATCTACGGAGGCATATAACATTTATTATTTCATCACTTGTTATCTTGTCTATATTAAGGCTATTTTATTGATTCTTGCGTTCATTCCTCTCTTTTTTATCAACGTTGGCTGTATTTTGTTTACTTTCTTTTTCATAATTTGAGCCGATATTGCAAACAAAGAATTGTTTTCATAGTCAAGAATTTAACTATTATTGTTTAATTATTTCAGGTACCACTAACGTGGAGACTGTTCCCATCAAGGCAGAAACGGGACCCCGAGAACAAGGTGGAGGGGCAATTCCTTATACAGAAATTGACATAGATATCCTGGATGTTAAAATGGAATGTTTGGAGCACTCTGAAAGAAATACGCAGACAGCAGGTAAAAATGTTTTTTGTGTATGTCTTGACCTCCTAATTTAAGCGTTTCTACTAAATAAGTGAACTTATATTTGTAAAACTTTGTCCTCAATACTTTTCAAACTTATTTCCAGACCTGCAGACGCGTCATGGAGAAAATCAATTCTCTTGTTCCCATTGTAACTACTCCTGCTCTCGTAAATCAACATTAGAATGGCACTTGCGTACCCATGCTGGAAGGAAACCTCTTACGTCTTCCGACTGTTCATTTCCATTTCATCAGAAGGGACATCTAAACGATTACATGCTAGCCCAGAGTGGAGACATACCGTTTTCATATTCCGACTCTAACCGTACATGTTCTACAAAAGGAAGTTTTAAAAGTCGTATGTTAACTTACAATGAAGAAAACCCTCCTTCATGTTTCGATTATGGGTATTCATGGTCATTAAAGGGAGATTTGAAGAGAAACATGCAGACTCATTGTGGAAAAAAGGTGTTTTCATGTTCTTACTGCCGATATACATGTTCTCAAAGGAGAACTTTGACGAGACACATGCTGATTCACAGCGGTGAAAAACCATTTTCATGTTTCGATTCCAAGTATTCAGGTTCTATGAAACAAAATCTAAAACCTCACATGCTGATTCACAGTGAAGAGAAACATTTTTCTTGTTCCCACTGTAGTTATTTGTTTTCTACGAAGGAACGTTTGAAGACACACATTCTGACTCACAGTGAAGAAAAAGCTTTTTCGTGTTCCGACTGCAACTATTCAGGTTCTACAAAACGAAATCTAAAAAGACACATGCTGACTCATAGTGTAGAAAAACCCTTTTCGTGTTCCGAGTGTCACTATATCTGTTCTCGTAAAGAATCTCTAAAACATCACATGCTGAATCACAGTGGAGAAAAACCTTTTTCTTGTTCCAACTGTAACTACACCTGTTCTCGTAAAGGAAGTTTAAAATGTCACATGCTGACTCACAGTGGAAAAAAAACTTTTTCATGTTCCGACTGCATGTATACATCTTATACAAAACGCAGTCTAAAGAGACACATGCTGACTCACAGTGGAGCAAAACCTTTTTCATGTTCTGAGTGTAACTATATCTGTTATCGTAAAGAAGGTCTAAAATATCATATGCTGACTCACAGTGGAGAAAAAGCTTTTTCGTGTTCCGACTGCAATTATTCAGGTTCTACAAAACGAAGTCTAAAAAGGCACATGCTGACTCACAGTGGAGAAAAACCTTTTTCATGCTCCGAGTGTAACTATTCATGTTCTACAAAACGATACCTAAAAAGTCACATGCTGACTCACAGTGGAGAAAAACCTTTTTCGTGTTCTGACTGTAACTATTCATGTTCTATAAAAGGAAGTCTAAAAATTCACTTGCTCACTCACAGTGGAGAAAAACCTTTTTCGTGTTCTGACTGCAACTATTCATGTTCTGTAAAAGGAAATCTAAAAAGTCACTTACTGACTCACACTGGCGAAAAACCTTTTTGGTGCTCCGACTGTAACTATACCTGTTCTACAAAAGGAAGCCTTAAACGTCACATGTTAACTCACAGTAGAGAAAAACATTTAACGTGCTCCGATTGCAACTATTCGTGTTCATTAAAGGGAGCTTTGAAGAGACACATGCTGACTCATAGTCGAGAATAACCTTTTTTTGTGCTCCGATTGCAGTGATTCGTTTTCACTAAAATGAGCTTTGGAGAAACATTTGCAGACTCATAGTGGAAAAGAACTTTTTTCGTGTTCCTGCTGCTGGTCTACATGTTCTTAAAATAGAACTTTGACGAGGCACGTACTGATTCACGGCGGAAAAAAACGTTTTTCTTGTTCCCTCTGCAATTATTCGTGTTCTATAAAGGAATTTTTGAAAACACACATACTGACCCACAGTGGAAAAATACATTTTCAATTTAACAAATTAATCAAATTGCAGCAAATACCTGAGAAACCTAATGAAAACCTTCTTCATATTGATAACAAATATGCATTAGACTGTTGGCATACCAGTCAATGAAGAGCGTGTTATATCCGTTCACAGAGTTCCTCATGTAAATACAAGCGCAGGAAGGTTAAACAAATATTCTTCCACAAATATCCACAAGGTCTAAAAAGGCTCTACTGTCAGCCTTGTCAACATTTAAAAAACCCACCTGTCGAAAAAACTCTGCTCTGCTCTTCTGGGACTTGAAACAATATCATCAGTATACGCATGTGAACATCTGAAAAGAGAAAATAAAGATCTCTCTGCTTCAACAGGCCATATAAATAAGGACAAAAAAAAATTTCAAACGCGTGTGGATTAGGCATGATCGATTTTTGGTTGGAAAATCAGGAATCTCCCTATTGTTAATCACCAATCGCTGTCTAGACTGATATAGGCTATATTTTTGTATCAAAAAATATACCCTAAAGAATAAAATTCTATGTATTATTCACGGCGTAATTTTTTTACCGAATCTTGGTGAAATGCGTCAATATTCAGCAATGGATTGATAAATGAGCGTTGTCTCATTTTTCGCAGAAAACGCGAGTTCACTAGTTCTACAGAAGGTCAACAAAAATATTAGTACAATAAGGAAATCTTCTCGGGGAAGTGACGGCTAAGGTTTAATTCTAAAGCCCCATGATCATTGTAAGTCATTATATCACTACTCATTTATAAAACTGACTTCAATATATTCATTGTTCACCCAAAATCATCAACGTCTCAACTAATGACAGCGGGGGAACTGTAACCGATGGCACCGACAACTAAAATGTCATTATATCTTTGTATTTATAATACTGTTTTCATAATCAATTAAATTTGCCGATTAGCAAAAATTTAAATAGCAAAACGGCCAATTATTAATATTATGCTTGTGCTTGTTTAATATATGCATTATTTGGGTTTGGTTCCACTGATTTCTTAGTGCTTTGTTCTTTGATACTCGTATATTCGAGTCACTCGGAGTACTTTAGAATATTAATGGTTACAATAATCATACTCAGTCGGTATTCGAATTTATAAAAAAAAATTGTCAACATAAAAATAATATTGCTCGTACCTTCATATTACGTATTTAACTCGTTTTGTCAACGAAAAATGATAAAATAATGCCTTTGCTCTTATCTATAAACTACATGTAGTATGTAATATATATAACTGTTTACTATTATTTAAACCATTTATTAATACTAAATAGGTATTATTATTATGTCATAGTTAGGTAATGACATGCTACTACTACCGATTATAAGGTTAAATATTATCAGTCCTTAGTCCTATTAATGTTTCAATATTTGAACTGACAACACACTTCTTCTATTTTAAAAACTTTTGTCTGGTCTTCGATATATTTCTTTCCTTTTCAAATAGTTTATTTTCTTTGTTTTATCTGTTACTGTAATAATCCAACAGTTAATCAACTACTTCGTATATCTTTACTTACCCCCTTTGTTACTATTGTTTTATTTTTGCACTAATTTTATTTGTGGGTAGGTATATTATCTATATAATTTACATATTTCTAGTTTAATCTTTTGTTTTCCTAATAAGTTATTTCATCACTTATGTCGTTCATTTTTAATCGTCCATTTTTAAATGTATTTTCTCTCTCTTTCGTTGTCATTTTTATGTTAGTTAATAGAATATTCTCCACTGTAAAGTAAAGCCCTATGGGCGTATATGTATACAAATAAATAAAAATAAAGAACAATTATATACTTAACGGCATTACTAATATTCCTGACCTTTTTTGCCTGATCAAACTAATATGAATGTATCGAGATCAGGAGGTTTATTACAAGTTAACAACCATTTCATAGAAATTTAAAACTCTAAAACTGCAATACTTAAATTCTTCCTGTTATGGACCCCTTCAACCATTTAAAGGGCATTACCATAATTATTACCCGTATTTTGTAATTTTTTGAGGAGTAATTTGTTAGAGATTGTATCGAAAGCCTTGGCTCGGACTAGGAATAGAGCGATGTTTTTCTGTCTGCCATCTTTGTTTCCGGAAATATGTTCCTTAATATGAGTTATCGCGCCATTCGTTCCTCCCCCCGATCAAAAGCCGAACTGATTTTTTTCTTAAAAGTTTTCCGTTCTGTACCTAACTACTTAATCTGTAACTTGAAACTTAAAAGGCTATTCATTTTCTTCAAAAGGAAGTATAAAAAGTCACATGTTTACTCACAGCGGAGAAAAACCTTTTTCATGTTCCGATGGTAAATATTCATTTTAAAGGGCTCTACAAATGTAGTCACATTCTGACTCACAGAGGAAAACCACTTTTTTCATGTTGCTACTGCCGATTTATTTGTTCTACAACAGGAAATCTAAAAAGTCACACGCTGACTCTCTCTGGAGAAAAACCTTTTTCATATTCTGATTGTAGCTATTCGTGTTCACTAAATTGAGCTTTGAAGAGACATTTGCAGACTCGTAGTGGAAAAAACCTTTTTGGTGTTCCTTTTGCCGCTACATATGTTCTCAAAAAGGAAATTTGAAGAGATACATGCTGAATGGCAGCGAAGAAAACCTTTTTCATATACCGAATGCAACTATTATGTTCTACAAAACGAAATATGAAAAGGCACACGCTGACTTTTTTTGGTATCTGACTGCATTCTTCATGTTCTACGAAACGATTTCTAAAAGTGACATGCTGACTAACAATAGACAAAAAAAAAATCATATTCCGATTGCAAGTTATTGTGTTCTAGCAAAGGAAGATTAAAAATTTACATGCTTTCTCACAGTGGGGAAAAACCCTTTTATGTTCTTACTGCCATGTATATTACCTCAAAGGGGTACTTTGACGAAACACAAGCTGACTCACAGCTTAAAAAAAAACTTTTTATGTTTTGACGGCAAACATTTATGTTTAACAAAAAAAAACTCTAATAATTCACATGCGGAGATAACTTTTTTCATGTTCATTCTACAACTATATGTGTTCTCAAATGGGACATTTGATGAGATACATGTGACTCTTGGAGAAGAAAACTTATTTCATGTTCGGACTGCAATTCGCGAGGCTGAAATCAAAAAGTCTACTGACCATTGAATGTATTTCTTTGAAGAGTGGTGATAAGAATTTAAGAACTTTGAGGTTCAAATAAAAACATTTTGTTTGCAAGTTTTATTTACCATGTACTTTTGATTTAATAATTTCGCTACCAGTTTCGGCACAACTGTGTCATTCACCAGCGTTCTTAAAACTAAAACTAAAAGTTTTAAGAACGCTAGTGATTGACACAGTTGTGTCGAAACCGGTAGTGACATTAATAAATCAAAAATAGCAAAAGTACATAGGAAATAAATCTTCCAAACAAAATGTCTAGAAATCGCTACATTGTGAATGCCGAAAAAAAACTTCAATTAAAAACGCTGGCTAAAAATAAAGTATAAAAAAAAAATTGAGTAATCAGGACTACGTAGCCGTCAGCGCAATTCTGAATTGCAACGAACACCCGAGGAACCTAATGAATATCTTTTCCTTATTGTAAAAGATAAAAAAATATATATTCGACTGTTTTCATACCAGTCTTTAATATTCGTTATTTTATATACTAAAAACATAAGTTTTCTAATGACACTATTCATTTCGCCCGTGTTGACATTTGTCTATATGCTCTATAGCAGGCATGGGCAAAGTTTTCGTATCTGGGGCCGGATTGCAATTCTTGCCGTCATACCGAAATACTCATCGACACAATACGTTCCATCACCACATTTCTCTCATGACCCTATATAAAGTGCGCAAAAACATTATCGACCTTCCTACCTTACTCCTACTAATAAACTTCACAATACCATCCAAAACAACTAGGTTTAACGACTTATTCCACATTAGCCGAACGCACACAAATGCTGGTGTCAGGGATCCAATCAGAAGAATGTGCCAGTTATTCAAACAAAATAAAACGTTCATTGATCCCGACATATTCTTTGATACATGCAGTACTTTTAAGAGAAAATTGAAAGCTGTATTCATGTAAGAATATTAAACAAACGAACTTCAACGAACAGTGTTAAGACATTGTGTACTTTTTATTATTTCATTCAATAACAATACTTTTAATTTAATCATTATTTTTTCCCTTTTCATTCTTGTAAATATTATTTGTAAAGTTTATTTAACTGTATCATGTTAATCAGTGAGAAATAGCCAGGATGCAGGGGAGTTCTCCAGATATTGTACTCGGATATTGTTTTGATATTACTGTCTGTATCTGTATTTTCTCCTTAAATAAAAAAATAAAAATAAATAAAACACATAGAATAAAGCAGTTTATCAATTTCTTACGGACTCTAAAATGAAACCAATCCGAATGCATTTATTCGTTTTCTCAAAAGGTGAATAATTCAATAAGTCATATGCTGACGCATTCTGGATTGACACCATTCTCATATTTCGAATCTCGTATTAGTTCATGATGAGTTGGTTGAGTTTGAGGCACGTCGTTTGAAACGTTTGAGGCACTCCATCACGACCCAGATAAAATTTTCCGCTTAGTGTAAAGGTAATTGGAGATCAAATATTATCAAGCTGTTTGTATCCTTAGAATTTTGTATTAAAGCAAAAAAATAAATAAAAGGTAACTAAAGAGACACATGCCGATGAAACCGGGATTGAAACCGTTCTCATGTTTCAATTTTTTTATCATGAAGAATTGTAGAACTTAAAGCAGATGTCACCAAAAAACGCATAACGTCATCCTTAGTACAACACGTCCATAATGAAGGTCATAAAATAGTTTTTAATAAGACCACGACAATAGCTAACCTTTACAATGAAACAAGAAGGAATTACCGCGAAGCCATCGAAATTCATAAACAAAAACAAAATGAATATTAGAAAGGACTCAATTAGAATTCCCGACACTTAATTGAAAGTCATAATTGATCAAAATTCCCCGATAACATCACTTCCAAAATTCTTAGAATTACCCTCAACTTTCTTAAATAAAATCAATCAGGTTACTACGCGCAAACAGCCTATTAAAGGCCCCACTCCCTTATCAACACGCGTGTGCGTCCTAGACTATTAAAATGATTTGCAATCACTTAGGTTTTGACTTCTGGATTGAACGGAATCAATTTTGGGTTTGGGATTTTTTTTGTCTTAAATCTTTTTTCTGTCACAAGAAAATCACCATACAATGTGGAAATCTTTATCGTAATGTAGTTTGTCTCTAAAATAAGTTGGTAGTACTTTAGAGATTTCTTAGACTTATCCCTATCCATTGTTAATAATAAATTTGAGTTCAATATTTATAGAAAACCTACTTTCACAGACACCGCAATTCACAGTACTTCTAACCATCCTATCTCCCATAAACATTCCGCCTTTCATTCAATGATTCACAGACTCGTCACTATTCCTTTATCTAACGCTAACTTTACTGAAGAACTCTCTAAAATCAAATCTATTGCAATAAATAACGAATACTCCCAAAGCTTAATTTAAATTTAAAATCCTTTCAAAAAAACTTAATCTAATATCTACTAATAAATTCCTTTATAATAATTCACACAATACCAGGGAGAATATAAATCAGGGTTGGCGTAGAATTTTATTCATAAATAATTTTTCATCTTCAAGTGTTTCTAAATTCCCTACAGAAATTAAAGCTGCGTTTTATACTAATAATAACCTAGGAAAACTTTTAATAAATTCTAAAGATAAAGAAAATAACTTAAGCCATTCTGGCATCTATAAACTCAAATGTAACGATTGTCCAGCCTTTTACATCGGTAAAACGGCTAGAAACATTCAAATAAGGGTGGTCGAACACTTGACATGTCTAAACAGTGTCGGATTTTCAGAATTCGCCACCCACCTTATCGATAAAAATCACTCATTTAATATAGATGTATTACATAGAAATGGGATAGGTCTACGCCTTAATAATCTTGAAGCCCTTGAAATAAAAAAGTCATTAAAAATCAATAAAACCAATCTACTTAATAAACAACTAGATTTGTCTAACATCCCCATTTTTTAAATATTTCCATTACCTCCGCCCACTTTCACCCCTCCCTCTGAAGCTCTTCCTTCCTTGCCCCCCACCTAAGTTGATGTTCTGTCTCTCTCTTCTAATTTTCTATTAAATACCATGTATTTCTGTATTATGTTTAATATATTTTTATTCACCTCTGAGGAAGGTTCAGGTTGAATCGAAACCGGTTGGATGAAAAAATAATAAAGTGGAATTAAAACAAAGCTACTTTATTTTTTATAATTTTATTTTGTTTATAAGGTACACAAAAAAGAAAAGAATAAATATCAACGGTCCAATAGCGGTGTACCAAATGTATAAAAAAACAGCAAAAAGAGAAAATAATGTTTGGGTCAAGATTCGATTTTTTTTCTAAAGTTATAGGGGCTATTGCCAAATATGTCCAGAATCTTGCCACTGCAGTGGATGTTGTACAGTCGAAAAATTCGCGTAACAGATTGGGAGAAGGTTAAGTTGGTTCTTTGGAAAGGAATATCGAAATTTTCGGGGTTCTTAATTGTTTCATAAATTAGTTAACTTGTTTTCTTATGGAAATTTTCTTAATTCTTCCGATGAAAGACATATTTTTAGCCATTTGTTTGGCGATTAAATCGACATTTTCTTCAAGAGTAATTTCAGAGACTAATATTATTCACAAGTACTTTATCTTATTTACATTTTCCAAATTTTCATCATTATTACTTGATGACGTTCATCGTATTTTCGTTTACCAATGATCGTGTACTTTGTTTTTAATATGTTGAGTGTTTGTTAATTTTCATCCATTTGGACACATTGTTAGATAGTAATTTATTTTCCCAATTTCACTTTTATAATCCTTACCTGTGGTATAAATAGGCTCATCATCCGTAAATAATCTTATCTTGAACTCTTTTATGACTTTAATAATATCATTTATGTAAACGATGAATACAAGTGGTTCTAGTACGGATCCCTGTGGCACTCCCAGTTCATCTATTAAAGATGTACACATATTTACTTTTGAAAAATATAGCCTGTTGCTTAAGTAGTTTTCAAACTACTTTAATGCCATTCCTTTAGCTCTCATTTTTTTTAAATTATTTGTTACATTAGTTTTAAAGGGGAAAACACAAATCTTTTCCCATTCACAATAAATTCCAGGGAATCAATATCTTTCGCCATTTTAACCAATTATATTTATACTGAAGGCTCCCTGGTGTTACGTCAGATCTTTAAGACCGAGAATCCTCTAATTTCGAACAAGTCCATTCTGGGAAAGAGACCCCATGTGTCTTATTAAGGCAAAGTTTTATGAAGACGTACATATATATATATATATAGTTACAAAGGGAACATTAAAAAGGATTTACTCTACAGTGACTCAGCAAGTGACTTACCAGATGCCCTTTATAGGATATGAAAAGGTTTTCTCAACTGTGAGTAAACATATGACTTTTTAGATACCTCTTTGCAGAACATGAAAATTTGCAGATGGTACATGAAAAGGGTTTTTCTCCACTGTGAGTCAGCTTGTGAAGCTTTAAATATGACTTTAAAGAACACGTATAATTACAGTCAGGACATGAAAACGGTTTTTCTCCACTGTGGGTAAACATGTGACGTTTTAGAGATCCCTTTGCAGAACATGAAAAGTTACAGTCGGAACATGAAAAAGGTTTTTCTCCACTGTGGGTACTTAACATGTGACTTTTAAGATTCCACTTTTTAGAACATGAATAGTTACAGTCGGGACATGAAAACGGTTTTTCTTCGCTGTGGGTAATTAGCATGTGACTTTTAAGATTTCCCCTTTTAGAACATGAATAATTACAGTCGGAACAAGAAAACGGTTTTTCACCACTGTGGGCAAACATGTGAGTTTTTAGATGTCCCTTATTAGAACATGAATAGTTACAGTTGGGACATGAAAAGGGTTTTTCTCCACTGTGGGTAAACATGTGAATTTTAAGAGATCCCCTTTGAGAACATGAATAGTTGCAGATGGAACAAGAAAAGGGTTTTTTTCCACTGTGAGTCATAATGTGACTTTTTAGATTTTCCTTCGTAGAACAAGCAAAATTACAGTCTGAACATGAAAAGGGTCTTTCTGGACTGTGAGTCAGCATGTGACGCTTTAAAGATGACTTTATATAACATGAATAGTTGCAGTCGGAACAAGAAAAAGGTTTTTCTCCATTGTGCGTGCGCAAGTGCATTCCTAACGTTGATTTATGGGAGCACGAATAGTTACAATGGGAACAAGAGAATCGTTTTTCATCATGATGCGTCTTCAGGTATATCAACAAATCTGAAAAGGATTACACGGATAAAGCTTAATAAGAGTAAGTACAGTAAATAAATAAGAATGCAAATAAAAAAAAACGGTTATACCTGCTGACTGGATCAATTCTTCAGAGCGCTTGACATGATATTTTTTAACATCGGGGAGGTCTATGTCAACTTCCGTAAAAGGAATTCCCCCTTCATCTTCTTCCGGGGGTCGTGGTTCAGCCTTGATGGTAACAGTTCCCACATAAATGCTACCTGGAAAAAACATTATAATGAATATGCTGAGACGAACAAAGGGTGGGCCATACATTTTTGCACTCATGAAAAGTCAATAAAAATTATATTACAAGTTGTATGAAAATTAATGTATATATTTATGAAAGTAGACAAAAGGGAATTTTATTTACTAAAATGAATATTGTCTAAATATTCACCACTGCACCGCTGACACTCCCTGCATCTCGAACCGAGATTTAAAAAAAAACAACAACAACGCGGGATATCGGCAATCTGTTGAAGAATATTCTTTTTAATTTGGGGTATTGTGGCTAGTTTATTTATGTAAACTCAACTTTAGAGAAGACTCCATCTGACCAACCAAGACCTAGCCTGGGCTGCGGGGAGGGCCATGGGAAGTTAGAACATCTCTTTCATCACCGAAATAGTCATAATGAATGCATGGCAGGGCGCCCCATCTTGCTGCATCCAAATCCTGGTGTTATTATCCAAGGAATTGCTGTAGCTTTGGAAGGAGATATTCTTTTACAAACGTGACATTAATTTTGACAGATATGCCACGAGAGTCTTCGAAGAAGTATGGTCCGATTAATTGATGAAATAGCCACACAGACCGTCGCTTTTGGAGAATGAAGAGCCGTTTTGTGTTTTATTTTAGGGTTTTTCTTGCTCAAAATCTACGCTTTTGTTTATTAACATGTCCGTTGAAGTTAAAATGTGCCGCCTCCGACAACATTATGTTGTTGAAACAAGGGAACAAAGAATGCGCGATGTTCCCCTGCAAGCGATCAATGGCGAATATATTTACAAGAACCGAGATTCCCTCGCAGGAGTGATTTCAAATGTGCAAAAACGTAATGTCCCACCCTGATTGATGACAAAAGTGCTACATTGATGATACTTTGGTCTATCTTGGTAGTAGAAATGAAGATGTGCAGAGTCCGTGCAAATTAGAGTGATGGAACACCCCTCCAGGAGGGGAAGGGTTCGATTTTTTTAATAATTAATGTTTTATAACTAGGCCGAGTAAGGGTATCGTTGACTTTGGTTGTAGTAGTGCTGAATCCGGAAAAAACACTTCCAAGTTGATATTATCATATTTAGTGCGATACTATTTTGTGAAAACCATTTAAAAAAACAAAATTATCTTATCCAAGCAAAAAAAATAAATTATACATCCCACCTCGCATCAAATGGGAAAGTTATATTTTTCATTTGTTGTATATGGTGAAGGGCCTTTTGATAAATCCAACTTTCGACCTCGTCAGACCTCTGGATTTAAAAAAAAATCGGCCCCATTTTTACCTTTGTTTAATTTTGTTAATTTCGACCCCGAAGAACTAATTTTTCGTCAAAGGCAAGCAAAATTATCTGCAATTTGTAAATAAAACGTTCCCTGTAGATTTAATAGTGTCTAACATGCAGACAAATTTGTTTTTTTTTTAAATCTTTTTAGCTATTTGTTCGACCCCGCAGGTTTAATTTTCGGTAAAAGAATATACATGTTTTTAAGTAAATTAGATTTGCTACAATTTGTAACCAAAATGGTCTCTGCAGACTCAATAGAATCCCAGTTACAGCTTCTAAAAATTTCCTCAAGTTAATTTTTTTTTAAATGGTCCGAAGGTCTGCTTTAAAAAAAAAGCAATTCCGTATAAATATGAAATAGACTCAATTTGCTACAATTAAAAATTAAAATTGTCATAGATTTAACAATGTCCGAGATACAGAGGCAGCTGTTCCATATTTCGTAATTTTTGTAATATTTTGTCCACGAAGTACTAATTTTTCGGGAGAAAACAGGTCAATTTTTTTTCTAAATCGATAAAAATTTCAACAAATGTAACCAAACGGTCACTGTAGACCCAACAGCCTCCAGCCTCCGAGGTAGAGCTGTTTTAAATTTCGTACATTTTTAATATTTTACGATTGTTAGATATTTTTTATATATAAATTTTAAGTATTTTCATATTTACGAAACTATATATAAAATCTACAGAGGTCATCTTAATTTTTTAATTGTGCCAAATTTAATCTACTTTAAAACAAAGTTCACGAGTTTTTCAAAAAATCAACCAGTCTAGGTAAAAATTGAAAAAACTTTATTACAAGATAAGAAAAATTTACAATATTTTGAACAGTTCTATCATGGAGATTAGATCTACAGCGATCATTTTGGTTTCAAATTGTACAAAATTTAGTGTGCCTTAAAAAACATGCAATAACTAATAAAACCATAGTAGAGAATAAATAAGAAAAAAAAACTAATTTTTACCCCCACCCCCTCCCCTCCGCCCTTTCCAGCCGCTAGAGGGGAGTTCCACCGTTTTAATTTGCAATCTGCAGATCTTTATTTCTACTACAAAAATAAATGTATGACCAAAGTTTCATGAATGTAACAAAATGGCATTTAGTTTAATTTAGTTTAGGGAACCCAGATCCTAGATGTCCGCTTCAGGAACTGAGGCTTCAAGAAGGAAACACCATTTATTCTTTACCATCCCACAACGGAATTTTGTTGGTTATTGTAATTGAAATTATGCTTTATTGAATCAATTATACATATGTTTTAATGTATTATTCACACATGTAACTTACATCATCTCCCAACTTGAGGAACTCCTTGTGAGCAATGTACCTTAAATACCTAACTAATAAATGGACAAGACGGGACGTCGTGAACAAGCGGGTGTCTCGTCTGCAAAACATTCCAAAACGGACAAGAATTACAAACACCTAAAATCAACATTTAATATTTTCTTACTTTTACAATGCTACTTACTGGTCGTCGGAGTACTCTCGGAATACTGCAAGTATTCCTTCTTTACATCCAGGAAGTCAATTGGTATTTCCGTATATGGCATTTCACGTTCATCCTCTCCCTGGGACCCTGGTTCCACCTTGATGGAAGCACTCTCTGGGTCTGGAAGTTCCATGGCCTTCCGTGACAGAGTTACGGTTTAATACAATTATGGTAATAGGTCCACGCTCACAATGAATCAGACCTGCAATAGTACATTAATTCATAGTGGTTATACAAGAGTTATAAGGACAGGTTCTCCTAGGGAGGTGTTCACGAAACACTACAATACATAAATACTAATACATCATCCTTAATCGACACTACATTATAGACAATTTTCACGATAATCGTTTCCTACGAAGAAGGCAAGATTTCATTTTATTTTATGTGAATACTGCACAAGAGTTCGAGTCCCAGCTGCTCCCAACCGTTTGGACGTCCAAATATACAATAAAATTGCGAAAGAAGTAACTGCGATTAATAAAACCATTTTTTTAAGTCTGCCACAATCATTGATGTTAAGTTTGCAATTGAATATCCGTGAATTTTAAAATATGTATGCCAATTTTGTATTGCTATGACGTCTGTTACATACTTATATTTGTAAATTATTGGCACAAATAATGATGTGAGCTAATCCTCAGGAATAATAAATAAATAACGACCAAAAACGGTGGTCTAATTAATGACATTATAAAAATACCAGATATGTTATATTCATACTAATCGAACAAAAATGTGGCAATTTCTTGTTCAGTTTGAAAGGTAACAACGCTTGGGAAAAAAACAATAATATGTTTAAAAGTAATAAATGTTGTTTTTATGTGAGACGCTGAGAACCAGATAGGCTTAAGCGCCATTTGACTCAAATTTTGTCTTTGTACGAAGTATAAACTGTAATATATTCGTGCCGCACAGACTCAACACTCAATATTGCAGCCACAAGTTCAGAAAACAACATGTTAATTGTATGTCATAGACGGAATCTGTAATAAAGTATGTGCCTCAGGAACTCAACCGCCTAATTAGTATAAACTAACAGTTGGTGAAATCGCGCACTTTTTTGTGTTAATATTTAACGATTTTTGTTAACAAAACATGAGTTTCAGTACTAGATAATCACTTGTAGGACTATGGAAATGAAAACGAAATTAATAATTGTAAAAAAGCGTAATGTTTAGCAGAGGTGAACTGTTTGGAAAACTGTTAATATTTGCGATATTATTGAAATATTAACGTCAGTAAAAACGTTGGTTTTCACATTTACTATGAAAAAATTTCTAATTTTTTTATAAAATAGAATATAATTGCGATATACCGGTATTACCGTTTATTGGATCCACCATTACGCTTTTAACAAAATATCGGTAAACCATATTTTAAAATTTGTCACCATTTTAAGCGATGCCTTCCAGACACACATCTAAAATTAGGTAGACGTCAAATTGACATTTGAAACGTTTCTCGGCTAGCTAAGATTTTATTCGTGTTGGTGTGTACTCGAAGTATTCAGGTTGGTCAATTAAGCTGGGTCGTGTTGGACACCACTAAGCTGAGCGTTGGAGTATGTCCTAGCCCGCCAAGCTTAAAATAAAGCTCAATGTTCGCTAAGTTTGATTTAGGTGGTTAGAAACCGAGTTGAAGGCAACATTAATAGGTCACTCGGATAAAAAATATTAGCCTTAGAACTTTCCAATAACTATCACAAGAACGGAATTTTTAATTTAACTGCGTGAGTTGAACAGCGCAGGGGATATTATGTACAATTGAAGTTTATAGACAGGACGATAAAATTTACCAGTGGTGGAACCACGTCTCATGAAGTGTCATCAGTTTATGTATAGACAATAATGATGACATAGACTAGAAAAAGTTTCACGATTTATTTTCTAAGTACTGAACACAAAGTTCACCATCGATGTAAATTTATCACGTAACTATTGATAAGACGGTGGTTAGTGTATTGGGTATAATTCTAGGAATAACGCAAAAAGGTTAGGAACTGAAAAGCAATATTAGGCAGTTACAAGTAATTTATTTTGATAGTCGTGGGGTTAGTCTTAAACTAGAGTTAATCTTAATTAGACACAATAATTCGATAAAACAAGATGGGCCAGTACTTTTTTTTTTATTTTTTTTTTTATTGTATAATATTAATTATATACAGTGGGAACTTATACCCGCTAAGCCACTGCAAGTAGCTTGTCCGCAGGAGTTTATTTCAGCAATATAATATAATACAACAATAAATTACAATCATCATACAAATGTAGGGCAAAAATTATTATATTTAGGCGCATGCATCTTGTGCTGTACATAAGTTGAGAAAAAAAAAAATTAAAGAGAAAAAATAATGGTAAAAGCATTACAGATTTGTTAAATCTACTTGTAAAGTCTTTGTACATAAAATTAACTAATTACTTCGTTAAATCTACATAAAAGGTTGTATTCTTAAAATTAGAGGTTCACTGGCTTAATTGTACGAAAAAGTTGTTTCTTAAAGTTAGAGATTCACTTGGCTGACAGGGTGGTAGAATTATCATGAGAGTCAGAGGCACTTCCCTTTACTGATGGCTGTCCAGGGTGCAGTGGCTGCTTTGTATGCAGAGTCTTCACGTTCGCACTAGGTATCCAGATACCTCCGGATCGGAAGTAGATACAAACGCGGCGATAATCAGAGGCCTGGACGGTCTCCGGGATTTGATCTCCGAAGGACGAAGATCAGTAACTTCCTGGGCAGAAGCGGGGGTTCACTCGCGGTTCAGAGCCTGGGCGACTTCTGCAATTAGATCTCCGAAGTGCGGAGATCGTACTCACTTATGGGACGGAAGCGTAACACTCACTCGCGGTACAGAGCCTGGGTGACTCTGCTGTAGATCTCCGAAGGGCGGAGATCGGACTTCCTTCTCGGATGGAAGCCTAAAACTTACTCGTCGTCAGAGGAGCTGGGCGGCCTCTCCGAGGAGCGAGAACAGGAACCTTCCTGGCTGGAAGTTTCAAGCCAACTGTCTGTGCTTCCTGCGTGGAAGACTGAACCCGACTGTCTTCTCGTCAGAGAGCCCTGTCGCCTGTCTACCTATAGGGATATTTTTATTACCCGTATTGTTTTGCAGGCCGTTTTACAGGGCGGCTCATTTCATTTGAGATTTTTATTGCTGTCCAATAAAATCTCAAATGAATTGCCGACTTTCTAAAATAGTAATTAAGGTTGGTTTATTTTAGGATGTAGTACTTTACAATAGGCTCGGCCAGCCTTTGTGCTAATTTATTTTATGGTCAGTCTAGTCTGGGAATTATTATTACCTGAAATGCACATTTTAGAAACTATGTGTGTCTGTGAATTTGGTTATTTCCTATAGGTATTACAAAAGGATATATCACTATATTATGCTCTTATTTAGGTCGGTTAATAATATCTCTTGGAATAACACAAAAGGGTAGGAACTAAAACTCACTTTATGAATTATTAGTTATTTATTCTTCAAGACGGAACATTAGAGGGGTTAGTTTTAAATTAAAGTTAATCTTAACTCGGTAAACAAATATAATTACAATTAGAGGGTCGAGTACTCAATTCTGCATTCCAACAATGAGTTTCACTGCGCGATGGGAGGATTACAACAAGAGATCAAAAGCACTTCCCTTTTATTAAAAGCTTTTAACTTATTACATGTACAATATTTTTAGTTTTTTGTTATACTATTCGCCCAAACGTGTTGGTGTAATTCTTCGGTTTCAAATTCGGTGTTTTTCATATTTCAATGTTATTTTTTGTCTACCTATTCAAAATGCGATTGCTCTTTTATATAAGAAATTACTATAAGTATGAACACAACCACAACTCGGGCTGATCGAGGAACCCTGGCGCACTCGGTACTTACTGCCTAGACGTTTATAATGTAAGGTATTTTTTTCCAGTTGGGACTCAGCATAAAAACACATAATTTAAAAAAAGAAAAATAGTTCCAGGTTCAAAAAATAAATAAAATATTGCCATACGCGGAGGTCCAAAAAATGCATTTCGTTTTTTAATTTCTCAATTGAAGAAGAATTGACGCCATTTTTAATGTTAGTATGAAATGACATTTGTCAAAAGTGCCAACTGCATAAAATGGATATTTAAAATATAGGTTAGGTTCTTAGTTTTCTTAACTCAAACCAAGTACCTAGAACCTATTCGTTTATTTCCGAAAATGCAAATATTATTGCTTTATTTTTATGAATCTGCAGTATTTTTCTTTAAAAAAAATATAAGTTCATCAAATGAGTCCCAACTGGAAAACATTACCATATGTCACTTCTTTTATAAACACATGATAGACATTACACTCATTTTCCGCACTTGTGATTTATCATGTCATTTATTTACTGAAACAGAATATACGCTAAGGCTGAGAAAAGTTTTACTATCGTTAAATATTGACTCAATAATAACAAACTAACACTGAGTATATAACACATAGCATAACTCAAAGGGGGCAGCCTCTCCTAACCTTCGAAATAAAAGTACAGAATAGAACATGTTAAAGGTTATATGTATTTAGGAATGATGATGATGATGATAATAATAATAATGCGGTTGCGAATTGTATCTGAAAGGATTTGCGAGCGACTATGGCATAGGATTGAGGAATAATAAAATATGGAATTGGTAAAAGAAGGGACTCGCCGATTTATACACTCACTGTCGTGTTTCACTGGTATAGGTTGAATTGCGAGTTGCGGCGGCGGTTCGATTAGGACTGGATTGCAGAAGGTCAAACAAGGGAGATACACATCATCGCACGCATTATTTGGAAGTAGGTGACCGATGAACTCGCGTGGACAACCAAACTAAAAAAAATATGTGTTTCTCTTAAAAATAATTAAGATCCCCTTCCCAAGCACAATGTTAAGGACCATATATTTTGCTCTTTCTCAATCCATAATCACATTCGGACTACCGCCTTGAAGTGGAAATAATATTTTATATGCTTATACCTTACAGATTCTGCTGAAATTTTCAAGCTTTTAGATGTCATGACAATTAGAATGCTGTACGCAAAATTTGCAATCCTTCATCTCTTCAAATCTAATCTTCATATTTCCCTACAATCCCTATCAATTATTAAAAAAAACTCTTCAACAAACTACACCCTTAATGTCATGTCAATGTTAAAATTAACCATCCACGGACAAAGACATTTTAAATACTATGCAATTAAATTATATAATCACATGCCTACATATTTAAAACAAATAAGAGAGAATACACCAACACATTTAATACAACTTAATATCTCGATCTGGATAAAAACAAAAGGAACAGATTTTTTTCCATAACTTAATTACACAAAATCTAACACAATATAGCACCATTTACATTTAAAATAAATAATTAATTTGCATTTTTGTCTTTTTTATAATATTTTGAATTTATTTTTTATTATTCTTTAACAAAATTGTATAACTATTTCACAATAACACTATATCCCAAATAAGTGAACACCTCAGTACAAGTTCTCCTATTGAGGTGTTCACGATACGCTATTATATATTGATGATTTACAGTACCTTCACATCATTTTAATAATTTCTTATATTATAAAAATCGTCTGTAAATAAATAGAATTTAATAAACCAATAAAATAATATTCTTTACTATTACATTTTTTTCTTCTCTACCTTAATTATGCAGTTATAATAATTACATTTATTCTTAAATATTTATATTGGGACTATTTTAATCAAAATTGATATTAATTTTAATATTGGAGATTCCCTGGTGTTAAGAAACCACTAGTTTCGAGCAAGCGTATTCTGGGAATGGGTCCGCAAGTGTTTTATTAATGCTCTCCTTTGTGAAGATGAATAGGTACACATGGAACATGGAAAGGGTTTTACTTTCCTGTGAGTCAGTAAGTGACTCTTTAAATATGACTTACGTGAACACGAATAATCGCAGTCGGGACAAGAAAATGGTTTTTCTCTACTATGAGTCAGCAAATGAATTTTTAGGTTTGCCTTCGTAGAACATGAAAAGTTACAGTCGGAACAGGAAATGGGTTTTCCTTCATTGTGAATCAGCATATGACGCTTCAAATATGACTTAAGTGAACATGAATAGTTGCAGTCGGGACATGAAAAGGGTTTTTCTCCACTGTGAGTCAGCAAGTGACATTTTAGATTTCCTTTTATAAAACACGAAAAGTTACAATCGGAACATGAAAAAGGTTTTACTCCGCTGTGAGTCAGCAAGTGAATTTTTAGGTTTCCCTTTGTTGAACATGAAAAGTTACAGTCGGAGCATGAAAATGGTTTTCCTTCACTGTGAGTAAACATGTGAATTTTTAGATCTGTTTTTCTAAAACATGAATAGCTGCAGTCGGGACAAGAAAAAGGTTTTTCTCTGTGAATCAGCATATGGCGCTTCAAATATGACTTAAGTGAACATGAATAGTCACAGTCGGGACATGAAAAAGGTTTTTCCCCACTGTGAGTCAACAAGTGACATTTTAGATTTCCCTTTATAGAACATGAAAAGCTACAATCGGGACACGAAAAAGGTTTTTCTCCACTGTGAGTCAACAAGTGAATTTTTAGGTGTCCATTGGTAGAACATGAAAAGTTACAGTCAGAACATGAAAATGGTTTTTCTCCGCGATGGGTAAACATGTGAATTTTTAGAATTCCTTTTGTAGAACATGTAAATTTACAGTCAGAGCATGAAAAGGGTTTTACTCCACTGTGAATCAGTAAGTGTCGCCTCAAATATGTCTCACGTGAACATGTATAAACACAGTCGGGACATGAAAAAGGTTTTTCTCCAGTATGGGTGCGCAAGTGTAGTTCCAATGTTGACTTGTGAAAGCAAGAATACTTACAATGGGGACAAGAGTATAGTTTTTTACCAGAACGCGTCTTCAAGTTTGGCATTGTGTCTAAAAAAAATTACGGATATAAGTACAGTAAATTCATGAAAACGCAAAAATTAGAGAACACATATTGTTAATTTTAAGAGACAAAAAAATAGTTTTACCTGATGTCTGTGTAACTATCTCAGAGCGCTCCGAGCATCTCTTTTTAACAACCGGGAGGTCTATGTCGATTTCCACATAAGGAATCCGTCCTTCATCTTCTCCTCGTTCTGCCTTGATGGTGACAGTTTCCATATTAATACAACCTGGAAAAACAAAACAATAATAAGTACATTAATACGCAGAGACGAAGAGCGTATTACATTCAAAATTATGGTCGTTCCTCCCAGGGAGAGAAATATAACAAAAGATTTTGTTTTTATTAATAAACTTAACATTCAAATATTGACGATAGAAGACACCATTGATAAACCTCATGGAAGCTAGAATTTGGATAAGAGACTAAAGTTAATCTAGAAAATGGGAGGACGACCCCAGATGGTTTCTTCACGGACCGATGCTTCAAGAAGTAAACACCATTTACTTCGAGTTTTGGTCTTTATCGCCAATGGAATAATGTTTTGTTGTATCAATTATATAATTTTGAATGCATTATAATAGATGACATGATATAAGGTATATCATGTCACAAATAAGAAGAGTTATTTGTGGACAATGTAAGTTAAAAGTTTGCTTAGTTTGACGGTTTCTTATAAATATACATGTTAAAGTAAATACCAAAATAACTAATGAACGCCAAGATGTGAAATAGCAAATGTCTAGTCTGCGAAACATTCCAAACATCCTTAAAACCCTCAGAAGAACGCCAACAAAAGACATCTTTAAGTCTTGCGCAGTCCCTGGCATTCAAAATATCTATGCTAAGAATGTTTTAATCAAACATTTCAAAAAATCCAAAAACCAAAGAAACCTAATTTTCCCAACACAAAAGCTAACTAGAATGACAGTATGAACATACCAACAAACTGCTTTTGAACAAAGGAACTATAAATATCTCTCCATCAAGCTCTATAATTCACTTCCGCTAGCAAAGGAATATGTAAATGATTTCAAAAACCAAATCAAAACCTGGCTCAAAGAAATCAAATAGGCGTTATCTAACATTTCGAAAAAAAAACGTCGTAGGATCGTAAAACGATTTGTTTAAAATATCACCCTTTCCTTGATATTTAAAACGTAATTTTTTTAATTTGTCATTAGTATGAAAAGCTGGTTGGATAGTATTTGGGATGTTTTTTATTATTAAATTTGAAGTACGTTATAAAAAAAGCATATTTTCATCCATTTCCATTTTTCATTTTTCATAGTTGTCATTCATCTGTGAATATAATAAAAACTAAAATACTTGCAGAACTTAATAACATTATTAAATTTGATTTACATGAAATATCTAAATAAATTAAATGAAGTTGTAGGAATTAGACACAAAAACAATTAATAAAATCACCGTTAGTCAAACAACTAAAAATAGTTTATAGGGACTTTTTTTCTTTTTTTATAATTTAAAATCAATAAAAAAAGAAAATAAAAACATTCAACATTTTCTTACTATTGACATGCAACTTACTGGTTGTCGGAGTACTCTCGGAATACTGCAAGCATTCCTTCTTCACATCCGGGAGGTCGATTTTCATATCTGTATGCGGCATATCACCTCCACCCTCTTCCTGGGACCGTGGTTCCAACTTGATGGAAGAACTCTCTGGGTTGGGAAGATCCATGGCCTTCCGTGATAGCGTTTCGGTTTAATATAATTATGGGAATAGGTCCCAGCTCAATATAAATCAGACCTACAATAGTACATTAATTCATTAATCTTATTTAAGAGTGGTTATATAAGAGCTATAAGGACACATTCTCCTAAAGAGGTATTCACGAAATATACTACACGATAATGGTTTCGCACGAAGAACGCGAGACTTTATTTTATTTAATGTGATTACTGCGCAAGAGTCCCAGCTGCTCCCAACCGTTTGGAGCGAGCGTGACTATGGCGTCCCCAATTGACTTATGTTGTGTGGTAGAGGGGAGGGAAAGAAGATGGGGAAGGGGGAGGTGGGAAGTAAGACTGCTCTTACCTCAAGAGTGGATCTGCATGGGAATCCACAAGCTTAAATTACTGGCACTCAGAACACGTAAATGGTTTTCTTCGAATTTTGCAGAAAATGGTTAACACTTTATTCTGCGCTCGGAAAACGGAAATGGTTTCGTACGAATTGCGTCAGCAGATGAGATCGCATTTGGTATTTGGAGGCATTCAGAACACAAGACTTGTTTTAAGTAAATAATTTAAATGCAGATGAGTCCAAAAGTTTCGATTAATGGAACTCGGAACACGCTAATGGTCTTCCTACATATTTTTCAGCACACTTATCTGCAAAGAATAGGTCCCAGCGCAAAATAAATAAAACCTGTAACAGTACATTGATTCGTTAATCATGACCATTTTTTAATCATAATGTTCTTAAAATGTTACCTCACTGGGGTACCCCGTTCTAAGGTCACATTGTACATGGTTTTATGTATGGATTATAAATTAGGTCAAGTTTTTTGTAAGTTTGTAAAATTTTTAAGCAAGTTTTCGTAATTATGTTAAAATATTACTAGAAGAAAATTATAATGCAATAAATTAATAAAAATTCTAAAATCAAGAAGAAAACATACCGTGACCGTTAAACTCTGTTCGGTTGCAACATCATATCTATATTCGTCCGCAATCTTTATCTTAATAGTTCTTTTGAAGTCCTTTTGTAATGGTTTTTATTGCTAGAGGGAGGATGTTAAATACTTTTATAGAGAAATATTGCAAATTTGAAACGAAATATTCAACGCCTCGAAAGAAATCTGGACCAACCTACAATATATTTGATGTCGTGCGTCAGAGATACAAAAGCTTTTTCCCTCCATTTGAACTCCACTTCATAGGCGCCCTGTTCATAGCTTGTGTATTACAATTTTACGAGGCATTAGATTCCATGGAATGAAAAAAAAATCATTATATTTTGTGGATTTCCTTGTCATCGTCATTAAAATTAAGACTATGTTTGCAATAAATAACCGCGCGGCAAAAACACAGGCGTTACGAGAATGAAAACATAAAAAAATCTCACTGCCACTTTTACTAGTTAAATGAGTGAGAGAGCACTCAGTTAAGGAAAACTAAATACAATGTTGGCATGATGAGGAGATAATGAACTCAAGCGGTTCAAAATAAACTAATTTTCGTGACCGTGGCCTCACAAAGTGTCGATCTGTTGCATTTACTATGGTGTCGTTTCGCGTAGGTCGAACCAGTCAGCTCCACTTTACTCAAACGTCATCTGGATGGTACATACTCTCAGTGTACCCTGGTAAAAGACCACTATTCAGAATAGAGAAATTGATTTACATTGCTTTAACCTTATTTCGTGACCAGCTCTGGTAGGTATATGTAAATAAATATACAACAACAAAATTGATATATGTATTTCAGTAATGGAATTGACTAATTAGAATTAGAGATAAAGTTTTCCGCTGGAATATATAAACTTACTAATTGCTTGGCTGGCATTTGTGACAGAGGCGGTAAATCTAATCTGGTTGGCGTTGGTAGCTCTGTATATTATATCGTGAATGTGATCGATTGTTACAATAAACATGTGACAATTAAGGTGCTTAGTCAATATAATGCGAACCTACTTACGTAGAAGGCGCAGCGCGGTGGCCAAATTAAAATTCCAATGTATTGAAGAAACGTCATTAGAAGGGTAGAAGGGCAATAATTTGAATAACTTGAGGATGGAAATGTGATAGCCACTGAAGTGACCCAAAACTGTATAAATGTAACACAAATATTGTGCAGTTAATGCAATATTACTTCAGAAAAGAGGAGCAAAAATATTATTGTGCGATTTGTGCGATCGCGGTCAGAAGCGAATGCGTGGAAAACGCTATGTCATAGATATACCACTCTCCGCTATTGCGTCGTCGCAATCCATAGACAACTGATAAAAATAATCATAAGAATTTTTTTAACTTTTTATAATATAAGTTTTTTAAATATAATTTTTTATATTTCTTTTACATATAAGATGTTATAAAAATAAAAGCACTTCTTCAAAATTCGCAGAACATCTTTTAGTAAATAATCTCGTTCCGCTTGACAACAACAAACCTAAACCCTTACATATTGAAAGAAAGGGCCTAAGATTAAATTTACTTGAACAATTAGAAATTAACAAACGAACTAATGATACTAATATAACATTAGTTAATAAAGTAAGGAAAATTATATACTCACCGCTTCTCAGTATGTTCACATTATCAAAACAATACAACACATTTAAATAAATCAATTAAGAAAACATTGTCAGTTAAATACGAGCAAAGACATTATAAATGTGAAAATCTCACAGAATTCAGAATTTTAATTGCTTTCTAACTAAATCGGTTTTACCGATAATAAATCATTACCTATCCATCCAAATTTTAAAGGAGTGGGGGTAAATTAAATCACTTAAATAAGTCGTCGCAATGTGGATTAACTACAATTTGAAAATGGCTTTAAACGCCGAAACAGCTGTCACAATAATAACAACTAAAAATATTTGCAGAACTTAATAATAACATTATTAAATTTGATTTACATTCAATTTAAATAAATAAAAAAAATGGAGTTCTACGAATTAAGCACAAAAACAATTAATAAGAATAAGAGTTCACTCCTGACAGTTCCTACTTTTGATCATTATAATATTTTAGACGAATTTTTTTTTGGAGAAAAATATTTTTTTGGACAAAAGCGTTAAATAGTTTAATTTTAGGGTAATAAGTCTCCACACATTTGCTACTGCAATTAATACTTTACAACTTTACTTTACTATGTAAAAAATTATCAAACCTTTCCTAATATTTGTAAATTAGGATACAATAATTTATTTATTATTTGTAAGAAACAAACAGTTTTTAATGCAAATATATATTCCAAGGAACTCGAAATAGATCTGGATTTAATCCCCATTATATCGAACAGACAAACACGATCAGGGTATTTGGAAAATGAGCGGTAAAGTCCGAAAATGATGTTAAAATTTAAAACGACCTGGAAAGTAAATTGTTGTGATCATTAAATATGTCAAAAATCTAACAGTAATAGCGACATTCACATAATTTAGTTAGATTCTCTCTACGACACTAATAAATGTCAAAACACTAACAAACTCCGCCATACAAACATTTAAAAATAAAGTACAAAAAAAAAACTATAACATTGTTCCTGGATGGAGTGATCAAGTTTCGACTTAGTATCGTCAGTCAAGGGATATATTCCCTTGCTGGGTTCAAGCCGGAAAGCCTACGACAGGCCAAATTGCAGGTGAAAGGAAAACTAGCAAGAAATCTTTAAAAATTGCTCTCCGAAAATGCCAACACTCTGAAAACTATGCACGAATGGATAGCATAGCTACATCTATGCACAACAAAGACTTCAGAAAGTTCGGGCAAAAAACATTAACTCTGCTGAGATCCAAGAGCAAAGTTCCACTATCCGCCAACACCATCCAGGGGATGAAAATATACCCAACGAATTAAGAGACTTTTTCTCTTTAAGTGGGGATCAAGGAGATACCACGAAACCATCTATAATAACATCCCCACCTGCGACCAATGATGACCTGGTCATGAATGTCACTCCTGAAATGGTTGTAGGTGCGATTAAGCAAACCGCTCTAGGTAAAACTCCAGGGTATGATGCCATTGGTATTGAGCATGTAAGGTACGCAGGCGATCAGCTCTATACTATCCTAGCCGCCTAATACTCGAGTCTCCTAAAACACACACATATGCCGATGGATATGAGTCAAACTATCATCATAGCAATCTTGAAATCCAATCAACTGGATGCATCGATATTGGGAAATTACGCATCTCCTTGACGACAATGATTTCATGACTATTTGAAAAAATCCTACTCACGCTCATAAAAGACAAACTTTCTACCCCGGATAACCAATTCGGCTTTGTGCGCTTCATCAACTGATATGGCCATTTATGGAGTCAAACAAACAATGGCCTACTACAAAAAAGAACAACCGTTAACGGGTGTTTTCTAGATCTTAGCAAGGCTTTCGATCGTGTGTCGCACCACTTATTATGAGAAAAACTCATAAAAGTGGGGTCCCACCAACAGCAGTCAATATGCTGGCTACTTGGTATGGGCAACAGAAAAATCTCATCCAATGGGCAGGAGCTTCTTCTAAACCCCTATTCCTTAAAAGCGCAGTCAGGCAAGGGGGTAGTATGTCTCTCAGTCTATTTAATATATACATTGATGACCTCCTACAAGAGCTTAACGACTCATGGATTGGTTGCCACATCTGCAAAGAAAGGAGTAATAACATCAATGACATGGTGCTGCTCGCACCATCGATTGATGCGATGAGATGACTTGTGCGAATATGTGAAGAGTACGCAAACTCACATAACTTGCTGTACAACTCAAAAAAATCATATATCGTTGTATTTATACACAAGAAGGAGCCACTAAATATCCCACCAATCTGGCTAGAAGGAAATATACTGCTTGTGGCCTCGCAGGTCAGATACCCGGGGCATATCCTTACGGAAGACATGAACGACATGGAAGATATGGAACGACAAAGAAGAGCCATCAATATACGCGCCGGAATGCTCTCAAGGCGGTTCTACCACTGTAGCGATGATATCAGAAAACTGCTTTTTAAGACATACTGAACTGCCCTATACACATCTGAGCTGTGGTCGCAATACTCAGCAGCGCAATGGGACAAGCTGAGGGTGTGATACAACAACGCATACAGGCAACTTCTGCAACTTCCAAGGTTCTGCAGTGCCTCTACGATGTTCACTGAAGGGAGGGTCCACCCATTCCCCGCCTTATTTCACCACCGACTAGCCAGCTTCTGGGCCAGGACACGGAAGTTAACCAACGCCATTGTCGTGGCTGTATCCGCGTGGCTCAGCTCTCCACTCAATGAGCGATGAATGCAGATAATGCGACTACCACCCAGAAAGATGATCCCTTATATTAAACTAAATTAATTTATTCTATGTTATTATAAACTATTGTGTTTTGTAATTTTATTATTATTTTTTTTTTTTTCTCTCTTCTTATATATTTTCATATTTTTATTTATCCTTTTTTATTATATTCATTTCTCTATTTATATTTGTCTATATGTCATGTCATATGGCAGACTGGGTTTGCACTACCCACCCAGTCGTGCTGGATTAAAAACATAAATAAAGTAAAAAATTTAAAAAAATTACCGCACAAGAGTCCCAGCTGCTCCCAACCGTTTGGAGCCAGTGAGACTGTAGTATCGGAATATGTTGTGAGGCTGAAGGTAGTGAGGATGAGAAGTAGATGGGGAAAAGGAAGAAGGAAAAGTACCTGGTTATTCTGATCTTGTCACCAAACACAGCCAAAGCCATATCAAGCAACTTTTCAATTCTGAATGGTGGTCTTTCGCCAGGACGATACTGAGAGTATCTACCACTCTGGAACGTGTGGAAAGCATTCTATATATTATTTTTAATGAATAAATAGTGAAATAACACAAATTGATCAAATAAAATTTACTTGCGCACGCCGGGATTTGAACCCGCGATCTCCAGATTCATAGTGAAAGATCGTCACCACTAAATCACGGAAGCCTTCGATTACCTCCATCGATGATTGTAATATTCTTCAATCTAATTTCGATCGCTTACAAAAGTGGTGTGATTTATTTATTCGTTTTATTTAGTACAAAATATGCACATGCAATAATTTAAAAATGTCTTGACTATCCAAATAATTGGATTTCCCGTTTTAGAACAGTCAAAATTGAATTCTTCGTTTCATTGGTTCAACAAAACCCATAATGCTACTTCACCATACAAAAAAGTTAAATTTAATCCTAAAATAACATAAAATGTGAATACAAAAGGAACAACAATGAAAATAAGATAATTCATTATTACCACGAATCACCTCCTTGCTAGAATAGAAGACAAAGCCGTAATCTAGTTCTACTGGTCAATAAAACCAAAACAAAACTAATGGTGATCGACAGAGCAAACACCTTTGTAAGAACTAAACTCTACAACAAAATCCCACTCTCCTTTAAATATCACAATAACCATAATAAATGTAATAATTAAATAAAACACTGGATACGGTACATAGGGAGATTTGAAATAAACATATTTACATTGAATACAGACTCACATGGAAACCACTCGACTGCACTTAAAACACCTCACCTTACAATTAGCTTTTTTTCACAGGCTCATCAATTTAATATAATGTAATTTCATATTTTGTAAATAAAATCCTCAGCACGGGGAATCCCAGTGAGGATATCATTATTTGTTATTTTGTTATACAAAAGACGTAAAAAAATAAATTATTATTATTAATGTTCTCACAGACTTAGAAACGGGGAATAACTTTATACACCTCGGCTCATCTGTAAGTGATGAAGGAGGTTGTGAAACAGAAGTGAAAAGAAGGATATGCATGACAAAAGACGCGGTGTGCAAATTGCAAAAGATATGGGGGGACGGAGGTTTAACGAAGACCACCAAGCTGAGACTCGTTCCGGTGCTGATTTTCCCCATATTCCTTTACGGTGTGGAAACATGGACACTCAGAGCCAGCTAAAGGAAGCGGATAGACACCCTCGAAATGTGATGCTGCAGGAAAATGCTCAGGATTCCATGGACAGCCAGACGCACAAATACATCAATCCTGAAAGAGCTTGGCATTCACAATAGGCTATCAACTGTCTGCCTACAGAGTATCATCCAAATTCTTCGAACATGTTGGTCGCCAAATCGAGAACTCCAACCTGGATAAGCTCATGGTCACTGGCAAAGTGGAAGGCAGGAGAAGTCACCGATGCGTCGGAGTGAGCAAATCTCGCAGGTGTCCGGAGAGTCAGTGTCCGCAGCTCTCCACGCACCACAGGATCGCGAGAAGTGGAGGAAACTTGTACACGAGGGAGATTGGAGTGGGGTCACGATCCTCAACAATGAGGAAGCGACTCAATAAAGAATCCCACAAAATATTAAAAAGAGATGATAACATAAAGGTAAACTGATATTGTTTTTGTTCAACGATGAACCCTTTTATGTGTCAATTTATGTCATTTTCTTGTTCCATAAATCCTATTGTACAGGGTGGCGTAAAACTACCGTTATGGTCTGAATGTTTAATAACTTTTTAAATTTATTTATATTTTTTATTTTTATTTCAGAATTTTGTGAAGAAAACTTGGGGAATTCGAAATGGAACAAACACTACACAACAGAACAGCGATCAACAATTGTTGAATTTTATTTTGAAAATCAACGGTCGATTTTTTTGACGCAGCGTGCTTATTGTCGTTTTTTTAATGTGCGTACTGGACCTTCAGCACCAACAATAAACCGCCTGGTTGCTAATTTTCGATAACATGGTACAGTAAGACACCTTCCATGTACCGGAAGACCACGTACGGTCCACACGGAAGAAAATATCCAACGTGTTGTTGATAGTCTGCAGGACAGTCCAGAAACATCAACAAGAAGACGTTTGGCACAACTGGGGCTACCACGGAGGTCCGTTCAGAGGATTTTGGCCACATTGCACATGTCCCGTATAAGGTTCAGCTTGTGCAAGAATTGAAGCCGATAGACTACCAACAACGGCTGGATTATGCCATTTCATTCCAAACCATAACGGTAGTTTTATGCCACCCTGTATATCATTATAGAATTAACAATATTTCTCTGAAAAAGATGTCTTATATCAAAGATCTGGATATACTATTCGAGAAAAACTAACATTTTTCCCACACATCAATGAGGTAACAAATAAGGCTATGAAATGTCTGGATTTTAATAAGAACAGCAAAAGATTTTAAGCGACATTATTTCCTCGATTCCCTTCACCGGTTTAGTAAGTATAATAGAATACAATTGCACACTTTGGTCCCCATACTGTAAATCACATCAATTCCATGGTTCATCAAAAAGTTCAACATAAATTTCTAAGATATGTTAACTATAAACTCTATTACCTACTGAAACTGTAAATTACAATTACCTAAGGAAAAAACAAAAAATATTGAAACTCTAAGATGGAATACTCGTTCCGACCTAACTTTTATTTTCAATATTGTTAATGGTATTATAGACAGCCCTGATATTGTCTGCTTAATTACATTTAATATTCCAACTAGAACTACTCGATCCAAAACATCATTCAACTGTAACAATAATTTCAGGACTGAGTCATTCAAACATTCTCTTGTACCTAGACTCCACGCAGAAGGTAATACATTTTCAGACATAACAGATATGTTCAACTGCTCGGAATACAAATACAAACAGACGATTATTGCATACATCCTCAACTATTATAATTCATGTGTCTAGAGTATAAGTATCAGTGAATGTGAGGTATGTTTTGAATATTCGTCTCTGTAGCTAATTATTTGGAATGGTACTTACACTATGTTATTCCTGTATTTGTTCGTCAGACAAATGAAATAATTAGTTGTTGTATTTGATGAAGGCTATCTATTTTATGTACTCGTATGTACGTATTGTAATTAACAAATTATACAAAAGCCCATATCGGGCGTGTATAATATAATAAATAAATAAATTTAAAACTATCCATACCCATTGAACGGTATCTTGTAGAATAATCTGATGCGGGTGAATTTATAATACTTTCATTAAGCCACTTGAAACATCTCAAAAAGTAATACTAAAAATAATTTTACATAAAGAAAGAACCTTCCCCTCTATACAATTATTCTATAAGGCTGAACTGTTAGATATAAGAAAAAAATATTATTTACAGTCCCAAATTTACATTTTCAAGAAAAAAACTCTTTACAAAAAACATTATTCCCAGAAGTAAGTACCTTTGTGTAAAACTAGGCTTGCTCAGGACATGCTTTTTTCATTGCTACTAAAATTTATAATTTACTATCTACAGAATGTAAGTGCCCAAACATATCGTCTTTAAACACATACAAAAATGTTATAAAAAACTGGATTAAAATCAAAGATATCAACCTTTTCCTACTATAATTGTATATTTTCTCAATTTTATTTATTTAAATTTTTTTTTTTTTCTTATTTAACTTATAATTTTTATTTTACTTACCTTCAACATCCATGTATTCATACAAATAAATCAATATACTGCAACTAACTGATACCAGGTATACCCACGCACTGGCCTTGCCTATGCGGGATTTTTTGCGTTATGTACATTACACGTAGGCTTATGTACATGTGTTCAGATGTATGTATAATTGAATATTTAAAAAATAATGATTATACTCGTATGTGCATAAAAAAAAGTATTAAAAATTTAATTAATATTTAAAAAAATAAAAATAATTATGTTAATTTCATTAAATTACCACCTTATCTTGCAGAAGAACCATGAGCGACGGTATTTTTTCATGAATTAGTTAATGACTCAATGGATGCGCCTGACTTAACAAAGAGTTCCGAGTGCCACATCGTAACATGAGACTTGAGGAGTAGTTCTAATATTGGCGGAAAGCAAACTATTTCATTAATTTCCTAGTCCAAAGGTTACATGGCTGAAGGCTGAAGGCTGAAGGCTGAAGGCTCGGAATCAAATTCAGTTCTGTTGATATTTTTCATTTATTCCATATTTAAATTTTAAGAAATAAAACATATAATTATAGTTTCCTGTGGATTCAAACGTTGTAAAAATAGAAATAGATAAAGAGAATAATCAAAACTATCGCATTACATTCCACAAATAAGCGTTTTTTTACTTATTCAATTATATAATAGATTAACAGTTTTAGTGGTACGAAATCGAAGCTGTCCACGTTTCTTTCATGTGATTTTGATTGCGGTAAGCAAATTAAAAATATTTGTAAAAAAGTCATACTAAATACTCCAATTTCGGGTTTTGTAAACTAGCCGAACCTTTTTCTTATTTATTGTTTTACTTATTGGGTTAGTTTGGAATCTGTTCCACAGTTACTGGCATAAATGAGATTGCCATAAAATCCGCACAATTGTAAAAAAGACGAGTTGATCATAATCAAATACTAATTCTTTGCAATGCAATGCGAGTTGCCTGGAGACTGTCGAGATGCATTTATTGGCATATCAAATGACAGTGACCTGCCTAAGCGCGCCCCTCGCCCCCTTTATTTTGGTTTCTTCCCATACTTATATAATTTATGGGTTTAAATAAATAATTTATCGTTTGTTGGGTCCATCATTTTGCTTTTAACAAAATATCGTTAGTCTGTATTTCGAAATTTATCATCATTTAAAGCAATGCCTTTTTCAAGAGTCACACGCCGAGGAAAACAAACGTTCCTCTGAACATTGCAGTTTCACTTGGCAAACGTCGCAGTCTGCGGACTTCTGGCATTGTACTCGTGCTTCTTGCATAACAAACAGACATGGGCAGATTCATTCAGAGTTCTGAAATGATTCAGTCCGATTCCCCGGTCTTGTGACTTTAATAATATAAATCTTCCTTTAATTCATTAAATAATTCTATTGATAAAATAAATATATATTTTTTTTTATTATTATTTTTTATTTATTATTATACATTAAACAGGCGTTATGCCCAAAAAATTACATACATAAATGTTTCCATAGCAATAATATTCAATAAGTACAATAAACAACAAGAAACATTATCTCATTAGAATGAAAAAGAAGTGAAAGGTCGAAAAAATATTATAGAGTAAGTGTATAAACTAACTCCTTATTGTCACCTGTGCTGATGGTACACTGTTTAGGGACAGTAAAGGGCATATCAGTTTGATATTAATGGTAAAACTTTATTTTTAAGTTGATTAATTGTGTCATTAAAAATGTCCATTTCATTATTAGAGCAGTGCATAGTATTGTAATTTCTTAATATCGGCGGTAAAAGAGACAAATATCCCGTATTTGTGTGATAGGCTTTAATAAAAAAAAAGTATTTTATCCTCGTTATTGATTTTCTTGTTGGTGTATTAAAGTTGATTTGTGATAAAATGTTTGGTGTGTCAATTGATGCATGCATAATTTTATACAAAAGAAATACATCAGAAAGTTTACGTCTGACTGACAGAGATTGTAGTTTAAAGTGCGAAATTCGATCATTATTAAATTGATCAGATAAACCTTCACGATATGCAATCACTCGGGTTAATTTTCTTTGTATGGATCCGATTCTGTAATTATGAATCTCGCCATCAGGAGACCAAAGAGTGGATGCGTATTCCAAAATACTTGGCACAATCGATTTATATAATGTTGTAGTTAATTCTGCACTTTCAAAACAATTTGTGATTCGTAGAGTTAATCCTAATATTTGCTATGCACTTTTTGAAATAGTATATTGAAATTAAGTGAAGAGTCAGATGTCACGCCCAAGTCTTTGGTTGAAGTTGTGTTCAATAAAGCCACGTTATTTATGTGATAATTACGAGTATTTGAATATTTATTTCTATTGTTTTTGAAGGAAATTGCGGTGAATTCATTTTCACTAAAATATAAATCATTAAGTGCACACCATTTCATGAAGTAAAGACAAGTCTTTTTGTAAATAGGTGCAACCTTCAACTTTGTATACGGCTTGAGGTCATCGGTAAATAGGAGATATTTTGAATATTTATTTCTTAGTACTGTCGTTAATAAAGATTAAAAACAAAATATTGATAATATTGGTAGAAAACGATAAAAAGGGATAAGTCGACGTAGGTCGTGTCTGTGTGCCCGAAGTAAGGTCAATTTTATCTTTCTTGGGATGAAATTCATTCAGTCTGAAGATAGCCGTCACAGGCTGAAACCGGTCACGGTCAAAAATAATAGTGGAATGCAGTTTAAAAAAATATCTTCTATTTAACCATTATAACGGAATTTCACCGCGTATTTATTAACAGTTGCAAAAATAAAATAATTAAAAATTACTTTTTTTTATATGAGTGCTGCGCAAGAGCCCAACTGCTCCCAACCGTTTGGAGCCAGTGAGGCTATGGTATCCCCAATTGAGGAATGTTGCGAGGCTGAAGGTATTGGGGAGGGAAGAGAAAAGTGGGGAAATACCTGGCTATTCAGATCTGGTCACCAAACACGGCTAAAAGCCATTTTAAGCAACGTTTCAATTCTGAATGGTGGTCTTTCACCAGGGCGATACTGAGAGTATCTTCCACTCTTGAACTTGCGCAAATATACCATATATTATTTTTAAATTAATTAATTGTGAAACAATACAAATTAATTCAATAAAATTTACTTGCACACGCCGGGATCTGAACCCGTGACCTTCGGATTCGTAGGGTTTACCCCTCGACCATGGAGGCCGCCATACATACATATTAGTTAAATATTTCTTCTTATAATCTATAGACAGGTCTATACCTGTCTATAGATTATAAGAAGAAATATTTAACTACGTTTATGTTTAGTTACGATTGCAGTCTTTTGGCAATGTCTTTATAATTACTGTGCTAACCTTTTTATTTTATTACTACTTGCGGCAAGGTCGCGTTTTAATAAAATAATACATATAGATATATTTTGCCGTGTCCGGAAGTATATACCTGTGTTAAGAAAAACGTATTCTTATTTTACAATAATAATAATATCTGACGGAGCGCACGGCGCGTGTACCGTAAAATAAGGTCACCAATGATTTTTCGCAGGGTAAAACACATTTATTTGCATTAGCATGTACATTTTTGGAGAGCTTGGGTTTTTTCCTAATTTTGTACATAATCACCATTGCGATCTATATATTTGTGCGTGCGGTGTACACTGGTTGTTAAAATTGTTCCTCGTGACCGCAGCACCTTGGAGACCTTATTTTACGGACAGCCCTCGTATTAAACCCCTCAGTCCTCTCAGTGGTGAATGCTATAACTTTGCCTTGTTATGGGACGCCTGGTATACGCTCGGCCTACTATGGCCAGACGACGCTCTCGATCCAGGCCAGCACTCCGTAGACCCTGGTGGTGAGCAGCACCGTTTTGGTAGGCTCCTCGGTAGCGTGTATAGCCACCATCAGCTGGGTGCAAGCCACCGCCTCCTCGTTGTTCACTTGCAGCGGGCCGCCCGAGATGCCCTGGAAAATACAAGAAATAGGTTATGGGGAATCGGTATCAGAATATTGGACGTCAGATTGCAACTATACTATTTGTGGCATATTTTAATAATGGAGCGAGAGATATTTGTATCGTAGAACCGTCGCCGGAGGCACTGCTCTCGTCTCGGACGACAAAGAAGGGAACTACAGTTGAGGTTACCCAGCACTTTCCCACCCCAGTATAAGTAACTTATGGTTACTCCCTCGGGGTACACGTCAAGGACTCTAATTTATTGATTCAACGAAGCTAAGGTTATAAATGATTCTAAACTCACAAGTGTCCCTGCATAGCATTAGCTTAGAAGGAGGTTAGTAAAATGCCACAGCCCAGAATAGTTAGTACATACGTACGGTCGACTAAATTGGCTCTAGTAAGTATGGTGGCTCTGCTCTACTCGTCCGTAGTCCATATGAACATGGTGAGATGCGAATAAATACTAACGTAAAACAGTAAAAGGGAGAAACAAAATAGATTAAGTAAGAGTACTTAAGACGAGCCGTTCCCAGGACACCAGGGAATTCTGTCTGAAGCAGTGCCAGGTGGATTCTTGTTCCCGCCACCCTTCCCAGGAGACATTACACCAGTCGTCACGATTATCCCTTAAGAAAAGTGTGATTGGAGAGGGGGTAAAAAAAACACTCAGAGACCCCAGGAATATGGAGGAGTCCGGATGGCCGCGAGCGTGCCAATGAGTCGGAGAGACGGGAAGGTCAAAATAACTTCTGGTCTCCGGCAGAGAGCGGGCATTCCGATGGGTTTGAATCGAACTAAGAACATAACCTTACTGAGTATCATTATTCGATAAGTGCTGGCTGAATGTGTTTGACTGTAAACATTAATAAAATTCGTAAGGTCAGTGGTGAGTGGTACTAGTGAAGTTTCTTACAGAGAACTGTTGACAATACTCACAGTGGGCACTCCACTGTCCTTGGCTCTGGTGACGCACATCTGCGTCGCGTTTCTGACGGGTATGGTGATCACATCGGAACACTTCTCATAGGAGACGGGCCTCACGCTCCACTGAAACGAAATACCGTGCAAAAGTAAAAAAAACAGTTCAATTAATGTAGTGGGAAATAATGAATACCAGAACTGTCACTGGTAAGATGGGAAAATTAATTAACTTACTAAACAATGTTTTATTAGTTGAAGGAAAATAATTTTAATTATTCCATTAGTTCATTTGTGTCCATTAAAGAAAATCAAATACAAATGAAATTGGAAAAATAATGTTAAATAAAAACAAAATAATGAAAACACGTTTACATTACATATTAAATTGTATTAGATAATAAGGAAACATTATTTTATGTACGATTTATTGTTGTCGTTAATGTTTTTTATTTTATTTTATTTTTATATTGTTGTAGAAATATTTATGCTTTAAGTTAGTAACATGTGTTTTCATTTTATAGATGAATAATTATATTTTTTAGCATTAATTGTAAATTTAGGATAAAGTTTTGAATATTAATCTCCCGTTAGACAAACTACAAAAAAGTATTCAATTTATTTTTTTATAACTTATTGAAGTTTGTAAACCTCATTGTAATATTTTAATCAATGAAGAAGATAATATTAACACATCCCAAATGAACCACGAAACCGAAAAAACAACAGATATTAAAAAGATTTCAGTCGCATCTGGGACTCGAACCCAGGACCTCTACCTATCCGGGGTAACCGCTTAACCAACTTAGCTAATGAGACCAGTACGCAGTTTCTTTCCAGACTTGTAAAATAAGTCAATAGATGTCTCATATAAAAAAAAATCGGGTAGGTATATCCGAGACTCTGTTCCAATTGCAATTGAGTTCGGGATGAAACTTTGCAATCATCATAAGGATAGCAGCCAATAATATGGGATTTATAAAAATGGAGGATAATATTAACAAATCTCGAACATGAAGTATGATATCGGTGTAAATGGCGTAAATTGTACTGGTCTCATTAGCTAAGTTGGTTAAGCGGTTACCTCGGATAGGTAGAGGTCCTGGGTTCGAGTCCCAGATGCGACTGAAATCTTTTTAATTTCTGTTGTTTTTTCGGTTTCGTGGTTCATTTGGGATGTGTTAATATTATCTTCTTCAATTACAAAAAAGTACTTTATCGGGACTTTTTGCATAACATTTTATTCCAAAAATACTTAAATAAAAAAATTTTAAATTAAAAACAAAACTAACTCTTTTTTCATAAGCGATAAGTTAAACTGAGTAGATATACGAGTATGAATAAAATAATAAAAAAGATATAAAAATGGAGTTTCGCCAAAATTTCAAAGTACTGAAGTTCTGTGGAAGTTCCATTCAATTTATGTTATTATTACATTATGGGCCAGTCATTCTATAGTGCTTGAATAATAACAGAACTTGAATAGAGCTTTTATAAAACTTGAATATTAACTTTTTGATTAATCGATTCCCATTGCGGGGGCCATTGTGTATGTTCCACACAGGAAGGTGAATCTCCCATACAAACTTCCCAAAGAATGCTCCATTTTCTCGGCTGAATGCATAGCTATCATAGAAGCACTGCATCTTGTCAAATCGCACAATATTAGAAACGCCCTCATTCTTTCAGATTCGCTTAGGTCACTACAAAAAATAAGTTCATTCCCAATCAATTCTAATAGCGATTCTATAATCTGCTCTATCAGAGACCTCCTGCAGTCCATGGCGCTATCACATGCGTTAGTGGACCTGGCCTGGATTCAGGGATACCTAGGTATTGCTGGAAACTAAATGGCGGATTCTATTGCTAAGGATGCCACTGTTCACGGTCCATTCATTAAATGATATTCCTGTTCCAGTTAGAGACTATTTTCCTATTCTAAAAAGTAAATACAAACTCCAATGGTCCTCTGAATGGAAAACAGCTTCTCTAAAAAAAGGTCATCAGTACTCATTAATACAAACTTTTATTCCTGTCAAGCCCTGGTTTCATAAATACACTTAGATGCCAAAAAAATATATTTCCTCCATAACTCGAATGAGACTAGATCACACTTCTTGTCTTAGTCATCTCGCCAGATTCCACATAGACAGCTCGCCTTACTGTGATTGTGGGTCAGAGGATACTCTGGACCATAATTTCTTTGAGTGTCCTATTAATGGCCAATTTCCAAACTTTATGCATGAATTGGTAAAACTTAAAATTGATCTCCCTACCAGTGTTCCCTGCCTTCTAAGTCTCAACTCCCCCCAAATTAACAATTTATTAACAAAATACATTTATAAAAATGGCATTCAAATTTAAGTCATTGGGGATTAAGAACACATACATTTACACTGTAACTTATCTGCTTCAATTTTATTTGCCCAAATATTATATTCTGTTTAAAAGCAACTAATTTTAAGAACATTCTGTACTATTAAAATCTAACTGAGATCGCCCTTAATGGGTGAAAGTCAGATAATAACAAAAAAAGTTTCTCAAAATAACCCGCACTAAGATAAGTATTTGGAGATGCAGAACGATTTTACTTATAAGCCTTATACGTTTTCCTGCATTAAAGTCATAAATATAAAAACATCAGCAATAAAATTAATTCTCCCGTTATGGAGTCAGTGAACAAAGCACATCTGATTTATTGATAATTTTATTACTTGGGGCTTTTTCAAAAAACAGTTTCAATGCGATAATTGTTTCTCTGTACTCTGAGTTTCATATTGTCTAAGTAACATGTATTTGCAAATCAATGTCAATTAATTAATACTTTGAATAAATCTGGTACTAACCCCCGTATAAACATTATTCTCTTGAGAAATGTAGGAGAGTTGGTTTTCATCGAAGGCCCCACCCATGTGGAGGCACACCGGGAAGACCACCGCGGAGAAAATAACCCTGAAAAGCAAGTAAACAGATTAACAAAAAGGATTAAACAAATTAAATCCCTCGGGGTCAGAATTGATTCATACTTACAATGGACTGATTACACAACTAATAAACTAAAACGAGTCATGTACTTCACTTCATGGAGAACATTAAAAATATTTTCCCACAAACAATCCTCAGGACCATATATTTTGCACTTTGCCAGTTTGTTATCGCATGTGGCATACTGGCTTGAGGAAGTGCATCGAACAGAGCATTAGAGCCATTAGAAAAAATACAAAAGGCAACTAGATTTGCATCTTGATAAAACTTACCCAATTGTAATCCATACCTAGTAGTGATTCCGTTCACTAGGCATTCATTCACACATGCAATCCGCTGCAATATTCCTGTTGCATTCGCCACTCTTGTTGTATTTTTGTATCGAGTGGTCCCGCTGCAGATGAATATCGTCTGTGTTTTTTATGTTGAACTATTATTATTTATTTATGTGCTCAGTGCGTCAACAGCCAAATAAGAGACTTGTGGAGAAATAAGGATCAGGGGAAAGTCTTTGGATCCCATCTTACCCTTCCAATTTTACCCCTGCACATTTGAGCAAGTCAATTTTAATTATTTAAGTTGTGAGAATGATAATTTATGAACCAACGCACCCACCGTTCTACACAGACTCTGGTGAAATTTTTCTATATAAAATAAAAACATTAAAAACATACGTAACAAAGTTAAAGCATAAATATTTCTCAAGAATCTTACTCAAAAATATTTCTACAAAAATATATATAAAAAAAAACACAAACGACAACAATAAATCGTACATAAATTAATATTTCCCTATTATCTAATACAAATAGCTTCTTTCAGTTAGCCAAGTTTTCAATATATTTAATAAATGTTTAGTTTTAACAGATTTTTATATTTCAGCGGGTAACATAGTTAAAGAGCTAGGAATCATGTGATCAAAGTTCCTTGTCCATATTTGTTTGTATACTTAGGAAGCATTAATCCTTCATTAAAATTGAGACGCGTATTGTAAGTGTGCTCTAGTCTATTTGTATTATATATAGGGGGAAATATAATTTTGTACCAAAGAAATGATCTTACTGAATGAATTTTGAGACTCTAATAATAGTATGGGAATATTTTGCATTTGTTCGTATAAACTTTGAATCCAGTTCTGTCTTACTTGCGATCTAGCTTTATGAGTCCAACGCGGTTGTAGTCACCGTTGACCCCTCCGGAGTCAGGGTGGAAGACCTTGCTGATAATGGAGAAGATCAGGGAACGGTCCGACTGCGGACTCCAATCCAACCCACCCAGCTTTACGAACTTGGCCAAACTGAAATATAACAAAAAAATATACACCGACATAATATTATAACACCTTTATACAGATTGATAATGAAGACCACCAAGCTGAGACTCGTCTGGGTGCTGATTTTCCCCATATTCCTTTACGGTGTGGAAACATGGACACTCAGAGCCAGCTAAAGGAAGTGGATAGACACCCTTGAAATGTGGTGCTGGAGGAAAATACTCAGGATTCCATGGACAGCCAGACCCAAAAATACGTTAATTCTGGAAGAGCTTGGCATCCCCGATAGGCTATCAACTGTCTGCCTACAGCATATCCTCAGAACTCAATACTCAAACCGAGAACTCCGGCATAGAGAAGCTTATGGTCACTGCCAAAGTGGAAGGCGGAAGAAGCCGAGGAAGGTCACCCATGCATTGAAGTGACCAAATTTTGCAGGCATCCGGAACACCGGTGTCCTTTAGCTCTCCACATAGTACAGGATTGCGAGGAATGGAGAAGCCTTGTACACGAGGGAGTTTGGAGTCGGGGTCACGATCCTCAGCAACGAGGAAGCGATTCAAGAAGGAGATTCAAGTGAATATATCCAATTTGTTAGAAAGGTACCGTTGATATGCCTAGTGCGTAGTGCCAGAAATCTTGCAAACTCATTGTAGGTCTCGAAAAATATGTCGAATTTGACATCACCATATTCAGGTAGAGGGTCGCTTTCCCCACGGGTGAATTCAAGTACAGATTTGGACGACTCACTCGATAATATTACTAGTTGTGGCGACGTCCCCAAGTGTGAGACTCCTGCACAAATAGGTTGATTTGAACAGAATTCCACTGTTTCCAGTAAGGATCTACGAGTTTCTAGTTAATGGTAGTTTGTCATTCCGACAAATCAACAGTAAAATGTAATGGACTGGTTTAACTTGCTTAATGCCAAATGTACGATTGATTTTTGGGGGGATAAGTCGGTTGCATTTCCTCCTCTGTGATATCAGCCCGGATGATGGAGACTCGAGGGCCCCCAAAATGTTGGCTAACGGTGCAGGGAGCCCAACACCCCAAAATATAGATCAACCAGATTTGTAAAATCAAATGTTGTAGAATATTAGTACAAATGTCCAGCTTCAGACATTTTCCATAGATGGCAGCATATGAATTATTCCCATCTTGCGGCGGAGACTGTTTATTTATTTTATTATTAATTTCTATTTATTTACAAACAATTTTTACAATATAAAAAATTAATATATAGAATGATGTGTACTCGTATGTACTGTATTATTAATTATTAATATATAATAGCTTATCGTGAACACCTCACTAGGAGAACCTGTGCTGAGGTGTTCACTTATTTATGATTTAGTATTATTGTAAAATGGTCATATGTTTCAGAAAAAAATAGAAAATTAAAACGATATTTAATGTAAATGTTGCTATGTTTGATTTGGTGTAATTCAGTAATTTGTTTTTATCCAGATCGATATATTAAGTTTTATTAAATGTGTTGGCGTATTCTCTCTTATTTGTTTTAAAGATTTTGGCATGTGATTATATAGTTTAATTGCATAATTTTAAAAATGTCTCTGTCCGTGGGTGGTTTATTTTAAGGGCATATGAAGGGTGTAGTTTTTTGAAGATCTTATTAAAAGAATTGATTGGGAATGTAGAGGAATATGAAAATTAGATTTGAAGAGATGAAGGATTGCAAATTTAGCGTAAAGCTGTCTAATTGCCATAACGTCTAAGAGCTTTAAAATTTTAGCAGAATCTGTAAAGTATGAAACTTGAAGAATAATTTTACTTATTGTGTTTAGTGGTTTTACAAGTTATGTCGGTCTTTACAAATATTAGTTGCACTTCCCCAAGACAATTATCTATGTATTTATTTGATTAAACGCCCGTCTGCGCCTTTACGTGGATTTTAGAACATAATATAAAGACATATCGAAAATTACAGTACATGGAGATCATAAACCGTAAAGTAATGAACAATCTTTTTCAAACGTTTAACAGTGACATCAAATAGAAAACCAAAACAATATTACAACACAAATCATTAACCCTACATTATCCAAGCTACACTAACTACATATTGTAGGATTCATCAAAGTGCTGGTATAGATGACGCTTTACTGTATAAATGGAGTCAGAAAATACATCAACAACACCTCCAAACATGTTGCCCAGATCATGCATCCTATTGGTTAATAATTGAGACTGATAGTTGGTTGTGTAAGTGTTGCAGAAAAATGTTACAGTTTGTCTTGCATTCAGTTAGTTCGTATTAGTTGTGGGGGTTGGTTTCTTTCATACCTTTTGATGGATATTACGTGAAATACGTACAATACGGTGTTCTTTATTTTACGATAATAAATTACAGAGATCGACGATTCGTAAAATAAATATGAACTTATATGTTGTTTTTAATTACATCTGATATTGGTGCTGTCGTATTGCCTGTCTCACTTGGTGTGAGACGCCTGACAGTGTGTTGAGATAAGTCGGGAGTGTATAAATTGATTTGTAACGATTGCAACTATTTTTACATCGGAAAGACTTGTATAAATTTCAGTATTAGAGTTAAGGAACACCTAAGATGTTTAAATAATAACAACTATTCTGAATTTGCAAATCATATTTTAGAAACCAATCATTCGTTTGATATAAATAAAGGTTTAAAATTTGTACATCGAAATACAACCGGTTTACAATTAGACAAATTAGAAATTTTAGAAATAAGACAAAGTATCCCTTTCTCACCCAATTTAATTTCTTAAAAAAATATATTTAACGTAGGATTGTGTGTAGTGGAATTATTAGCAAAATTTTTGTAAATTTAAATTATTTTTTTTTATATATTGTTTAGGAAATATTCAATGTCATTTTAAAATGACTGTGGCTCTGACTGGTAAATAATTAATTAGTATTTAGACAAATGAAACATTTTTGTTACCTTATAAACTATTTTTATTTACATATACACTGAGAAACTATGGGACGATAAAAACATATATAATATATACTTTTTGTTTAGAATTTGCTTGTAATATGTAATAATGTACATTATTATTTAAATAAATATAATAAAACAAATGAAATAACAATAAATACATTGTGTGTTTTACGGTAGTAGAGAAGTCGAATCACAGAATTCCAAAAGGAGCGAACATCGGTTTTTGATTATGATATAAAGTGTGTACGCAGTGTAACCAACCCAACGAAAAATAATAATGTTGCAAGGGAAAGATCACTAAATCATTTAAAAAAGGCGCAAATGAATAGGGTTAGTACTTACTTTGTAAATAATTCTCAAAGTTCGTGTATTTTTAAAATTACTCTGGGTGAGAAAGGGTTTTAATAATAAATTAAATTTAATAAATAATCAAATATTTTTTTAAAATAGCTATCTCATTAATTTATTTTCATATTAATATTAATGGTAATAATAATTTTAATTCCTACTATCTTTGTATTATTCAATGTTTTATAATTATTTGGTTTTTAGCATTTTTGATCAATTATTTACCTACTAATTCATTCCTGTGTATGCTTATATTTTGTATATTCTTAAATAATTGTTCTAATTTCTTTATTCTTGAAATTATTTTTTAGTATTCATTTATTTCTGAAGATGATTGCATTTCTATCGAAGCATTTAGACATATTTATTTATTTTTATAAAAGTGGTGTAAACAAAGTACATATCTTATTATTTAATACATAATTAACATTCACAGTACATTAACAACATTTGTAATAAAGACATACACTGGTACATTATAATATAAGTGTACAGAGACACTTATTATAAAGAAACACATCACTGGTACATTATATAGCTATACTTATTACAGAGATACATCACAGCATTAATCCTTAAGGAATTCTTTCAAATAATAGAGTTTAACCATCTTACTTTGAGACCTTTCACATTGGCTTGCATTTTTAATATCGTTGGGTAATTTATTGTATCATGTGTAAGCCATACATTCTAAAGATTTTAGTCCATATTTTGTTGAGTGTATTTTGGGTATATGTAGTTTGTTGTGTTGGTGTACGTGGTGATTGTAATTGAGTGTGGTGTTAGTATGTGCCGAGTGTTGAATTACATGTGAGATAGTATTTGTAATTTCACAGGTGGGAATGGCGTTAAAGGGAAGTATTTAGGAGTTTCTGTAGATGACTCTGACGTGCGTCCCATGGCAAACTAGAGATATTTCGTAGGGCTCTATTTTGTAATTGAGTGTGGTGTTAGTATGTGCCGAGTGTTGAATTACATGCGAGATAGTATTTGCAATTTCACAGGTGGGAATGGAGTTAAAGGGAAGTATTTAGGAGTTTCTGTAGATGATTCTGACGTGCGTCCCATGGCAAACTAGAGATATTTCGTAGGGCTCTATTTTGTAATTGAGTGTGGTGTTAGTATGTGCCGAGTGTTGAATTACATGCGAGATAGTATTTGTAATTTCACAGGTGGGAATGGCGTTAAAGGGAAGTATTTAGGAGTTTCTGTAGATGACTCTGACGTGCGTCCCATGGCAAACTAGAGATATTTCGTAGGGCTCTATTTTGTAATTGAGTGTGGTGTTAGTATGTGCCGAGTGTTGAATTACATGCGAGATAGTATTTGCAATTTCACAGGTGGGAATGGAGTTAAAGGGAAGTATTTAGGAGTTTCTGTAGATGATTCTGACGTGCGTCCCATGGCAAACTAGAGATATTTCGTAGGGCTCTATTTTGTAATTGAGTGTGGTGTTAGTATGTGCCGAGTGTTGAATTACATGCGAGATAGTATTTGCAATTTCACAGGTGGGAATGGAGTTAAAGGGAAGTATTTAGGAGTTTCTGTAGATGACTCTGACGTGCGTCCCATGGCAAACTAGAGATATTTCGTAGGGCTCTATTTTGTAATTGAGTGTGGTGTTAGTATGTGCCGAGTGTTGAATTACATGCGAGATAGTATTTGTAATTTCACAGGTGGGAATGGCGTTAAAGGGAAGTATTTAGGAGTTTCTGTAGATGACTCTGACGTGCGTCCCATGGCAAACTAGAGATATTTCGTAGGGCTCTATTTTGTAATTGAGTGTGGTGTTAGTATGTGCCGAGTGTTGAATTACATGCGAGATAGTATTTGCAATTTCACAGGTGGGAATGGAGTTAAAGGGAAGTATTTGGGAGTTTCTGTAGATGACTCTGACGTGCGTCCCATGGCAAACTAGAGATATTTCGTAGGGCTCTATTTTGAACGACTTGAATCTCTGAAATCATTTATTTGTTGGCAAATCCTCAAATCCCGGAAAGGTATATTAAATGTGAGTGAATTATAGCGCGGTAGATAAATGTTAATAGAGAGGTGGGAGTAACCCGCGGAGTCTATACAAAACACCGGTTATGGGGTAATTTTAGATAAAGCATGTTTAACTTTACTTTAGGGCAACAGTGCGTGGCTTATTTCCAGTATATTTAACTTTATGACTTTAGGGCAACAGTGCGTGGCTTATTTCCAGTATATTTAACTTTATGACTATACCAGACGTGAATATCAAGTTTGTAATACCCTCCCTTTGCGTAACATCAAACCGGTACAAAACTCAGTAGAGACGCGACTAGATACAAAATCTCTACTGGGTTCGTGCATCTTCGATGGAGGAACGACTTAGATACAATCCTCTATATCGAACTCGTACGAAGTACCTGTCGGGCCCACACAGACGGCCCGACCACAACTCGATGGAGACGCGACTTAGATACAACTCTCTATCGAGTTCGTGCGGCTTCGATGGAGATGCGACTTAGATACGACTCTATCAAGCTATGTCTGAACAATGTTAAATTTGTGCAACGCCCGATTTCATATATTATTCGATGGAGACGCGACTTAGATACAACTCTCTATCGGGTTTATGTCTGCACAATGTTAAATTTGTGCAACGCCCAATTTCATATTTTATCCGATGGAGACGCGACTTAGATACAACTCTCTATCGGGTTTATGTCTGCACAATGTTAAATTTGTGCAACGCCCGAGTTCATATTTTATCCGATGGAGACGCGACTTAGATACAACTCTCTATCGGGTTTATGTCTGCACAATGTTAAATTTGTGCAACGCCCGAGTTCATATTTTATCCGATGGAGACGCGACTTAGATACAACTCTCTATCGGGTTCATGTCTGCACAATGTTAAATTTGTGCAACGCCCGATTTCATATTTCATTTTCATCGATGGAGACGCGACTTAGATACAAATCTCTATATCGAACTATGTCTGCACAAATGATGATTTGTGCAAACGCCGGATTTCATATTTCATTTCATATGGCTTTCGATAAGCGAAGTTCCGGCGTGGAGAAGAATAGAACGGTGAAAAGTGCACGTTATCGTCTTCGTTTTTCTACGCCCCTGAATGTCGTTTTCGTGTCGAACCGCTACTGGCCACTAACGGGACATTTCTCCGACCCCCGCCACTTCTACGGTCGCTCCCGGCGACGGTCCCGAAAGCTGAGCGAGCCCCCATTGGTTGGGCCCTTGCGATCCACAAAAAACTTGTCAAAAATTATTGTTCTATCAAAATTATCTGTTTTTGTAAGCGATTTCCGCGGCTGCGGTGACTGATCTAAATAAACGATCTTTTCTGATCTGTTCATTAGCACCCGCGGAATCGAATAACCTTACAGAATTTATGTTTTTAAAATGCATTTTTCTGTAATTCGGCGGCAAAGTATCAACTGTCCTACTTTGACCGCCACAACATTTTTTGTAATAATTTTGGCTTCTTTAATAAAAAATAGGTGAAGATTGCAATAGGCTCAATTCAAGCAGGAGATCGAGGTTCACATCCTAATTTTTTGATTAAGTCAATCCAAGATTGACAGAATATACGGTAGCTCGCGAAAAATTCACGAGTTCAAACTGCCCGATACGCCGGCTCCTCTCAGCACGGTATCGCACCGGAGTACTTAAGCAACGGTTGCAATTCTAAAAAGTAGAGTATTCTCACGGATTCAACCCACCTTCTGCCTACTTCGCCTGCATCTTCACCCGGCCTGAAAACCGATCAAGACTTTTTCTACACCTTCACCACCTCCTTGCAAGAAATCGTTTGCCTTTCTCAAGGCATTTCCCCCCCCCTCAAGGCATACACCTTCCCCCTTCCTTCCTAACCTGCTCTGAAGCGTCGAAGTGGCCAGCATCATCTTCTTCTTCTAAACGTGGGGCAAGAGTTTACAGATCTTGTCCCGTACAATGACTTTAGGGCAACAGTGCGTGGCTTATTTCCAGTATATTTAACTTTATGACTTTAGGGCAACAGTGCGTGGCTTATTTCCAGTATATTTAGACGGAGTTGTGCGTACTAGTATTTTATAGTATACTAGCTGATGTGCGCCCGGCCTTGCTAGGGATTATTTTTATTTTTTTTTAATAAAGTTTGAAGTTGTGAATTCTCGCTTCTCATTTGGGTGTCATAATTTATTTGACAGCGAAAGTAATGCCTTGTGACGACTATTACTATCTCTAAACAATGAAACAATGAAACATTCATTTGAAAATTTTATTTCTTTCCATATCTTTATTTTATCAAAATATATCTATATAATAAAGTTCTTCAGTAGGTACCTACTTGTGTTTTAGATTTTGAAAATTTTCTACCCAAACAAACCTTCCTTTTTTGAACTTGTAATCCGTGGCTAACCAGAGTGGTATATCTATGGGCTAACCTCAATACAACATGGCGGGTTCAATATTTTTCATACTACTTTTTAAACCTTCCCAGCACTAATACAAACAAACTGTGCACTGGGAATAATTTGTAAAGAAACTGGGAACATACTGGAAAGGGCTGGACGTAGTCTTGAAATGGGCCGGGAACAGACTGGGAATAATTTGGAAAGAAACTGGGAACATACTGGAAAGGGCTGGAAGTAGTCTTGAAATGGGCCGGGAACAGACTGGGAATAATTTGTAAAGAAACTGGGAACATACTGGAAAGGGCTGGAAGTAGTCTTGAAATGGGCCGGGAACAAACTGGGAATAATTTGTAAAGAAACTGGGAACATACTGGAAAGGGCTGGAAGTAGTCTTGAAATGGGCCAGGAACAAACTGGAAATAATTTGTAAAGAAACTGGGAACATACTGGAAAGGGCTGGAAGTAGTCTTGAAATGGGCCGGGAACAAACTGGGAATAATTTGGAAAGAAACTGGGAACATACTGGAAAGGGCTGGAAGTAGTCTTGAAATGGGCCGGGAACAAACTGGGAATAATTTGTAAAGAAACTGGGAACATACTGGAAAGGGCTGGAAGTAGTCTTGAAATGGGCCGGGAACAGACTGGGAATAATTTGTAAAGAAACTGGGAACATACTGGAAAGGGCTGGAAGTAGTCTTGAAATGGGCCGGGAACAAACTGGGAATAATTTGGAAAGAAACTGGGAACATACTGGAAAGGGCTGGAAGTAGTCTTGAAATGGGCCGGGAACAAACTGGGAATAATTTGTAAAGAAACTGGGAACATACTGGAAAGGGCTGGAAGTTGTCTTGAAATGGGCCGGGAACAGACTGGGAATAATTTGTAAAGAAACTGGGAACATACTGGAAAGGGCTGAAAGTAGTCTTGAAATGGGCCGGGAACAAACTGGGAATAATTTGGAAAGAAACTGGGAACATACTGGAAAAGGCTGGAAGTAGTCTTGAAATGGGCCAGGAACAGACTGGGAACATACTGACCGAGTGCACAGTACTCACTTGGTGCAGTAGTAGTCGGAGAGCACCCACTGGTCGGTGATGAGGGACGCCAGGTGATGCCAGGCAAAGTTTTTCTCATTCATGTCATCGTCATAACTGAGCGCAGCCTGGAATTAAAACAAACAACAAATTATTTACCACCCTTTTGTGGAAAACGGAATCGTATTGTATAAAAAAGATGCCGCTTTAGTTAATTAGCACCACCACCGACTGCAAAGTTAACCATGTCAAGCTGTATATACCCTACCTCCGGCGGTCTGCAAGCTAATTGAAAATGGATTAATTCATATATTTATTCATATGAATCACAGGAGTCCCAATTGCTCCCAACCGTCTGGAGTCAGTGGGGCTATGGCATTCCCAAATTGTGGTATGTTAATCTTAATTTGGGAGGGGGATTTGGGATAACCAACACCTACAGTACAGTCACCCTAAGTGGTTCGCTACATTTGGTGACTTAGCAGGGGTGTCCAGGCTCATGGTGTGGAGACCCCTAGACCTCTCCAATTGGACTCTCTCGACCCATCGCCTTGCACCGCAGTGAGAGGGATGGATTCATACGTCCGTCACTCCTGGAGACACTGTCCCCAGGTTCCTACCCACCCTGATACCCTTTTCCTTCTCAGAGCTTCCTCTTCTTCCCTTTCTTATAAAGACCTTCTTCTACACAGCATCCTCAAAGATGACATAGGCAATAAAGGAAATTATTTTCCTCTGGGCCTCCTGGAGTTAAAAAAAGGAGTTAGTCGATGATTTCCTTCAGGGCCTATATCATCTCTTGAGATGCTGTGTGGAGGGTATAACGGGGTTTTATTTATCGATTTATTCATTAATTTTTAACGCCCCGAAGGGATTTTTCATATTTTAACATTTAAATGATTTTGTGGACAGAAAGAAAAAAAAAGTTTTAAGGTAACAAAAAAACATGATTCATAGTAGGTATATAAGTGCAATATTTTTATGATATATATGTATGTATAATAATGTATAAGTGCATGACACAGAGAAGTTATAAAGGGAAAGGTTTTTAATTTGTTGATAATAATTTTTTTTTAATTAAAAATAGTAATACCCTGATCTACATGATACATAATACACAAGTGCATAATATAATATAATATGAGTGCATGACATTGTGAATAGTAATAGCCTGATCTACATGATACATAATATACAAGTGCATAATATAATATAATATGAGTGCATGACATTGTGAATAGTAATAGCCTGATCTACATGATACATAATACACAAGTGCATAATATAATATAATATGAGTGCATGACATTGTGAATAGTAATAGCCTGATCTACATGATACATAATACACAAGTGCATAATATAATATAATATGAGTGCATGACATTGTGAATAGTAATAGCCTGATCTACATGATACATAATATACAAGTGCATAATATAATATAATATGAGTGCATGACATTGTGAATAGTAATAGCCTGATCTACATGATACATAATACACAAGTGCATAATATAATATAATATGAGTGCACGATATTGTAAAAAAGTGTTTTTATATTTCGGATGAGGTAAAAATGTATGAAATTGCATAATACATAATATAGTGAATGATACGGAGAATAAAAAAAGGAATAAGCTTTTCGATTGTAGATAAGTAAAAAGTTAATTGAAAAAAAAGTAATTTTACAATATCTTCTTTGTTTTAGTATAGTTGTGATGGAACGCAAGGACTTACCAAGTGCGGGAAGTCTCCGGTAACCACTATCTTGTCTGTTTGATTCCAAGCGGGTACTCGTGGACATATGTTTCGTTAGTATTAGTGCTGTGCGCTGCCGGATTGTGTATTCACTTTACGATCCGAAACTTAACATTTGCATTTTGTACTTACAGTCTCTGGCCTTGGATCCGGTCCTAGGAACTGTCACCAGAGCTTTGTCCAGAGGCGGACAGGCAGGATTAGAGGCAGACACGGTGTCACAGCATACTACGGCTACTGTCCCCCGGTAGGAACAAACCTGTAAACAATACATTGAAATAAGTTTCCTCGAGGTGTAGGCAGAGGATAGACCACCGCACATTGTCTCACAAGTAATCTTCCCAACGCTAAGTGACCAGCTCAGGTATGGGGGCTCCATCGAAGTCAGAGTCAAGTTAGCCTCTCAGAACCTGGGGGCACTGTACAGAGCCCGCAGATACTGCAGATAGTACACAACTGCTGACCCTGTACAAATCGCAAGTGCACCCCACTGTAGAATTTGGCAGCCACCTCTGAAAGTATCTGAAACAAACCCTTGAACCGCAGAAATGGGCGGTCCGTTTGATAGATTCGCCTATCTTAACAAACATATTGCAATATTTGGAGAACAGACATCAGGTTGGAATGCTGCCCTTGTTCTATCGGTATTTAAATGGAAGATGCTCTGAGGAGCTAGCGTCATTGATCCCTTTAGCACCGATGAACAGTTGGAAACACGTCAAATGCGCGCCCAACATTTGTACATGGTTGACATTTCTCACATGAGAACGGGTCGCTTCTACGACTCGTTTATGTGTTCAACAGCTCGGATGAGGAATGATCTGCCGGTCTCTGTGTTTCCTTCCTCCTACAACATTTGTCTCTTCAAGACCCAGTATCATATCCTCTAAAAGAACCTCCACACAGCATCCCCAAATACATTATAAGCTTCCTGTGTAAAAATACACACTCTTGATATGACCCGACTCAAGTTTTGATTCACTCGGGTGTCCCCGGCTTCTTCTACCATTCGGTTTAATGTCATATATTACTCTCTTTACGACACTCTTTTCTTCATTCAACTGTTCCACATGTCATGACTATCTGAGATAGAACAAGGACGGCATTCCCACCCGATACCTGTGCAGCTTGTGCCCTATAGGCTGCAATCTGGAATCCGTCAAACGGAGCGCCCGTTTCAGCACAGAGTAAAGTAAATTGCCAGTGATTTGTAACCTGCGGGACGATGCCTTCGTATGCCTCTTCCAGAACCTTTGGACACTTGCTGATGTGAGTACAGATCCCGGCGCTGCCCGTGCTGTCCAGTGTACACGCTTCTCCTGAAATCACAATAAGGAACTCAGTGAAAAATATTAACAATTTAAAAATATACATTCATATTTATCAGAAAACGCCGATTCTGAATATATATTCATAAATCGTTATTTAAAAGTGAATAAATAATCATCCAATAAAAACACCTTGTCATGTTGGTACCATTGCATTTGGAACATCTGACGTCACGTGCGCATTCTGTTCTTGGGTTAGTTTGAACATTTTTATATTTTGATTTTGTTTTCTATTTTAAATATGTATTTTTTAGCCTTAGTTGAATTTAAACTTAATTTGGTTGACTTTAAGCTCTACAATTGTTGTTCAAAATAAAAATAAAACTTTTATTCATGAAAGGAATTAGAGTATTCACGAGCAAACCAATTGTCAATACGGGATATTTTAATAATATTAATGGCCTATACTATTATTACTCTTCGAGTTAGAGTTTCCGAAAAGGTACATATTGTTATTACTTATGTTTAGTTATAGTTTACCATGAATAGAATATAAAATTATGTACGGTAAAGCTCATCCTTGTTTTGACACTTGACATTCTAACCTCAAAACCGACCGGCCGTATATTTGGAGCTTTTTATTGGCCTTTAAGTATGAAAAGTAACATTAGGAAGAAATGAAGTGTACTGGTATTCAAGTTGGAACGTCATTGTTGATTAGTTTTATTATTTTTTTAAAATGGACTGGAGTTCCTTATTGCGCAAGAGTTCAGTCAGTGGGGGAATGGCGCCCGATTGAGGCATGTTGTGAGGCTGAAAGATGAGGACAAGAAAAATAGTTCCTGGCTATTTAAACTAAAGCATTTCTTTTATTAATCTTAATAGAACATGTTTCGTGAATATTTTTCGGGGTATTATGCCGTGCTGCACTTCCTCCTTCTTTAGCCAAGGTTTCGTACAGCGTTACAGTGTTCGTCATCAGGGCAGATGTGTATATTGTGGTGTAGGGTGTATTCATATGCCCTTTATCCACAGAAGAGGCCCTAAGGAAAACAAGTTACCTCAGGGCCTGTGTCATCTATAAGGATGCTGTGTGGAGGGTCTTTTTGAGGAGAGGAGGGAGTGAACTCGGGTCTTGAAGAGTCCCACACTGCTGTCCATAGGGAGGAAACACAGAGGACGGCAATTCTTTCCACAGCCGAGCTGATGAATACACGATTGAGTCGTAGAAGCGGCCCGTCCTCGAACCCTACACTGGTACCAAAGGGAATTAATGACGCAGAGCATCTTCCATTGAAATACCGGTAGAACAAAGACAGGATTCTCACCTGACGTCTGTGCTCCAAAGATTGCAATCCGTTTGTTAAGATAGGAGAATCTATCAAACCCTTGACTCTCTGCAGAGGTTTCTGCACAGAGTCAAGGGTTTTTTCAGATATTTTGGGGCTCCCGACCAGAGGTGGCTGCCAAATTCTACACTGATTTCTAAAGGGTCAGTAGTTGTGTACTATCTGCAGTATCTGCGGGCTCTGTACGATGCCCCCAGGTTCTGAGAGGCTAACTTTACTCTGGCTTCGATGGAGCCCCCATACCTGAGCTGGTCACTGCAGGTTACACCAAGCATATCAATGGAGGTATTGTTGTATTTTATCAAGAGAATAACGAAAGAGTATGTATGATTCGATGCATAAATGTGAATGAAGCAAGGAGCGGAGTTGGTTATGTAAAATGTTGAGTTGGTTATATAAAATGGAGCGTTCCAAAAACATTAATTAATATATACATATATTAAATTCAATTTATTTTTTTATAACTTATTGAAGTTTGTAAACCTCATTGTAATATTGAATCATTGAAGAAGATAATATTAACACATCCCAAATGAACACGAAACCGAAAAAACAACAGACTGAAATCTTTTTATTTTTTTTATACGAATACCACACAACTGCTCTCAACCGTCTGGAGCCAGTGAGACTATGGCATCCACAATTGGGAAATGTTGTGAGGCTGAAGGTATTGTGGAGGGGAATTAGAAGGGGGAGAGGAAGTTGGGGAAATACCTGGCTATTCAGATCTGGTCACCAAATACGGCTAAAAGCCATTTCAAGCAACGTTTCAAATCTGAATGGTGGTCTTCCACCAGGGCGATATTGAAAGTATCTTCCACCCTGTAACGTGCGCAAATATACCGTGTATTATTTATAAATGAATTAATTGTGAAAAAACACAAATTAATTAAATGAAATTTACTTAATATTAAATGATTTGAACCCGCGACCTTCGGATTCGTAGTCGAGAGCCTTACCCCTCGACCATGGAGGCCGTCGAGATTTGTCATGGAATATTTACGGTAAGTATAAAAGGTCAAATATAGTACCCATACAAACATATACATACATTTGTGTAATAAAACCACTGACGTCAGAATGAATAGGCCTACCCTGAAGTACTATTTCGACGGTTGGAGGCAAAGCTCACGTCATATCAATTTTGGCACCATCTTAGTTAACTGCCGTACAGATTTGCAAGCAAGCAAATTATAAAACATTTATTTGTTTTATTTATACTTAAATTTAAAAAAAAACATTAGCCACTCGGCTCAGTTGAGATGAGATGAGCGGCTACACAATTTTACTGAAACGATGTACATATTATTATTTTTATTTTTTAAATAACACCAAAGTTATTCAGACTATAAACAACTATAAAATCCACAGTAAATCTTTAAGTTGGGCCGTACATTTATAGATTACAAGAACAATAATTTCACTGTAACCCAAATAACTATCATAAAGTATCTGTGTTCTAACTAGCCACAATCATAGGGTGACCATATTTTTGTTAACAAGAAGTAGTGAGTAAATAATAATAGGTAAATAATAAAAAGTAAATAATAATCAGTAAATAATTATACATTAATAAAAATAATAAAATATTAAGAAGTAAATAATAATAAATAAATAACAAAACTAACCTAGTAATTATCAGTAAATAGTAATACGCATATAAAATACAAATACAATAATAAGTAAATATTAATAAGTACATAATTAAAAAAAAACAGGTATATAATAATAAGTAAATAAAAAAATATGTTTATAGTAATAAGTAATTAGTAAAATAATAATAATATGTAGGTAAGTGATTCAACTAAATACTCTAACCAAATTTTCGGTTTTCGCAAACAAGTCGAACCTTTTTACTTTTTGCCGTTTTACTTAATTTTGGCGGCACGTCTAGCTCGTTCTTCGCCCCCCTCTGATTTTGGTTTCTTCCCCTTGCATGTTAGGGCATCTTTATATGTACTCGACAGATGTGGTTCTGGACAAAATGGTAAAAATAGGGTGCTGGGTGCAAATACGCTCAATCTCTTCCGGCCTCTCACAGCCAGTACTAATAGTGGGAGTAGGTAGGTCCCAGGATCCTGAGGCTTGGTGAGGCAGCAGTTGTGGAGGGTTTCGGGGATGGCAAAGGTAAGAGAAGTAAAACACTTGTTCGGCCCTTGATAGACAACTAACTCTGTGTACCAGTTGTTTGTTTATTTATATTTAGAATTATTTTACATCTGTTCCATGTTTAGGGTTAAGGAATATAAGGTCTGTAAAACAAGATCAAGAAAACTTTAAAACAAATTGATCAATACACTTTAATGTACAGTAATGAGCTCCCCTATCAAAGAAGTATTACCTTACGAATATGTAGGAACCCATAAAAAACAATAATCGTTTCATCTCAGTGGCATTAACATCGCAAAAAGCGTAGAATGAATACGAGTACACGTCCGTTACACTGTGTATTATTCTCTCTGTGAATAAAACTGATAGATTTTAACAAAATTTACTATGCTGAATGATAAAATTAAACGTTCGTACATAAAACAAAGTATTGGATATAAAAGCAAGTTTAGTATAGACGAGTACGTATATGCGCACAATGTATGTGTAGTACAAACAAAATAGAAATTTGATTTTATTTACTTATTTTTATGTGAGTAGGTACCGCGCAAGAGTCACAACCGCTTCCAACCGTCTGAAGTCACTGAGACTATGGCATCCCCAATCGGGGTATGTTGTGGGGCTGAAGGTTGTGAGAAGGGAAAGGAGATCGGGAGGAGGAAGGTGGGGAAGTAGTAAGTATTCAGAACTCGTCACCAAACACGATTAAAATCATTTCAAGCAACGTTTCGATTGTGAACGATGGTCGTTCACAATCGAAATGCGGAAATTATGCTACAAATTATTTTTAATAAATAAATTGTGAAATGAGACATTAATTTGCCTTATTTCACAATTTATTGTTATATTAGCGTTAATAGTGAATTAAATTTAATTAATAATCAAATATATTTTTTTTAAATAGCTATCCCTTGAATTTATTTTCATATTAATATTAATAATAAAAATAATTTCTAATATAAATTTGTTATTCAATGTTTTGTAATTTTTTTTTATTGTCATTTTTGATTAATTACTTACCTACGTTAATCATTTTTTGTTTATGTTTATAATTTGTCTATCCTTGACATTATTTTTTAGTATTCTGTATATTCCTGATGAAGAAAGCATCGCTTTCGAAACATGTTGGTATGTATATGTAAATAAAGTCTCGAATACAAAATAATTTTAAATTAATTTATTAATAATGACGCCACAAAGTGAATACCAATCTTTGGAAGAAATTACAAATAATGTTTACTTGCCACGCCGGGATTTTAACCCGCGACTTCTAGATTCGAAGCCGTTAAACATAATTAAGTACAAAACATAAAATACATAATAATATAATGTTCCAGTAATCCAAATAGTTAACATGGGATTTAACCTTGGGATGGCCATTGCTCCTAACAGAATCTGTGCGATTCACAGTTCCTACACTGCTCTGACGGGGATACTTAAAGGTCACCTTCTGAGACCTCTGTTGTCTTTTCTCTTACAATAAATAGGTGACCGACGGCCTCCATGGTCGAGGGGTAAGGCTCTCGACTACAAATCTGAAGGTCGCGGGTTCCAACCCCGGCGTGCGCAAGTATATTTCATTTAATTAATTCATTTAAAAATAATATATGGTATATTTGAGCACGTTCCGGGGTGGTAGATACTCTCAGTATCGCCCTGGTGAAAGACCACCATTCAGAATTGAAACGGTGCTTGAAATGGCTTTTAGCCATGTTTGGTGACCAGATCTGAATAGCTCGGTATTACCCCACCTTCCTCTTCCCCTTCCCCTTCAGAGTACCTTCAGCCTCACAACATTCCCAAGGATGCCATAGTCTCACTGGCTCCAGACGGTTGGGAACAGTTGGGACTCTTGCGCGGTATTAATGAAAATTAATTAATTAAAGTGGCTTCCAGATAAGCGGGTGACCCAATGGTTTCGCAATACATGGGCAAAACGCACCGTGTAGCGGTAAATGCGTCTGGAAGCCACTAAACTTAGGTCGCAACACCGGCAGGAATGGCTGTACTACAAAAATAACATTTCGCTAGTCGAGAACTTTAAAACGCCCGACCTTGAACGTACTCGTATAGGTAATAGGTATAGACTTTCCAATAGTAACGCTAATGTTATTATTAGATATTTCGTCAATTGTCATTTATGTAATTCGTTGCACAAATTGGAGTTTTTTAATCAGCATTCGAGGAACTCTTAGAAATCGTGTGAACATTGAAGATTGTTGCTTTTACTGGGGTTTTTGATCCAAACGGTTCAACAGGTTTCATTAAACAGATCTAGTTATTAACATTCCGTAAACTTCTTAAGCAATGGAAGAAAAGTTAATAATATTTAATGAAATCGGATTTACATAAGATAATTCAGTATTGAAATAAATGTACCTAATTCCTATTGTCTAAGCCGCCATAGCACATTCCACCTGAATACTAGACTATGTCTTAGCAGTATTGAAATAAATGTACCTAATTCCCATTGTCTAAGCCGCCATAGCACATTCCACCTGAATACTAGACTATGTCTTAGCAGTATTGAAATAAATGTACCTAATTCCTATTGTCTAAGCCGCCATAGCACATTCCACCTGAATACTAGATCATGTCTTAGCAGTATTGAAATAAATGTACCTAATTCCTATTGTCTAAGCCGCCATAGCACATTCCACCTGAATACTAGACTATGTCTTAGCAGTATTGAAATAAATTTACCTAATTCCTATTGTCTAAGCCGCCATAGCACATTCCACCTGAATACTAGACTATGTCTTAGCAGTATTGAAATAAATGTACCTAATTCCTATTGTCTAAGCCGCCATAGCACATTCCACCTGAATACTAGATTATGTCTTAGTATTGAAATATGTACCTAATTCCTATTGTCTAAGCCGCCATAGCACATTTGAATACTAGAATGTCTTAGCCTAATTCCTATTGTCTAAGCCGCCATAGCACATTCCACCTGAATACTAGACTATGTCTTAGCAGTATTGAAATAAATGTACCTAATTCCTATTGTCTAAGCCGCCATAGCACATTCCACCTGAATACTAGACTATGTCTTAGCAGTATTGAAATAAATGTACCTAATTCCTATTGTCTAAGCCGCCATAGCACATTCCACCTGAATACTAGATTATGTCTTAGCAGTATTGAAATAAATGTACCTAATTCCTATTGTATAAGCCGCCATAGCACATTCCACCTGAATACTAGACTATGTCTTAGCAGTATTGAAATAAATGTACCTAATTCCTATTGTCTAAGCCGCCATAGCACATTCCACCTGAATACTAGACTCATGTCTTAGCAGTATTGAAATAAATGTACCTAATTCCTATTGTCTAAGCCGCCATAGCACATTCCACCTGAATACTAGACTATGTCTTAGCAGTATTGAAATAAATGTACCTAATTCCTATTGTCTAAGCCGCTATAGCACATTCCACCTGAATACTAGATTATGTCTTAGCAGTATTGAAATAAATGTACCTAATTCCTATTGTCTAAGCCGCCATAGCACATTCCACCTGAATACTAGACTATGTCTTAGCAGTATTGAAATAAATGTACCTAATTCCTATTGTCTAAGCCGCCATAGCACATTCCACCTGAATACTAGATCATGTCTTAGCAGTATTGAAATAAATGTACCTAATTCCTATTGTCTAAGCCGCCATAGCACATTCCACCTGAATACTAGACTATGTCTTAGCAGTATTGATAACAATTTAGGTAAATTACTAAAAAATACTAAAGATAGAGAACATAAATGAAGCCACTCAGGTATTTACCAACTATGTTGTAATGATTGTCCATCGTTCTACATAGGTAAAACAACTAGAAATATAAATATTAGAGTCACAGAACATTTAAGATGCTTAAATAATAATAACTTGTCAGAATTTGCCAATCATCTAATTTCCAAAGATCGACACAGGGGTTACAATTCTTCACTGTAACAATAAAAGCAAAAAATTGGATAAATTAGAAGCACTCGAAATTAGAAAATCCATGAATAATAATTCTAGTATTTTAAATAACTTATCCAATAAACCAATAAGGTTGATGTTTTTGGTTTTTATCCACCTTTTTTCGTCATTGTTGTGCGTGTTTAAAGACGACATGTTTGGACACTGACATTCTGTAGATAGTAAATTATAAATTTTAGGAGCAATAACAAAGCATGTCTCTGCGCAAGCCTAGTTTTACACAAAGGTACCTCAAGTACGTTTACATTTTGTACATTTACTCTGTTACTAGAGCGATTTTCGTGTTTTAGGAATATTTTTTTCCGGAAAACATATATTTTAGGCACTGTAGACAATAATTTTTTCTTATATCCAACAAAGAACAAAGAAGGAAAAATGTAAAAGATATTATATCCAACAAAGAAAAAAGAAGGAAAGAATTACAATCGTGTAGCACTTTACATTAAAATAAAATAAAAATTTAAACTTACTTACAATAAGAAAGCATCATTCAGTTGGGGGAGACACCAAATAATGTGCTTAAATTAAGATTTTCACGTAAAAATTACAAGAACCTCGTGACACCATGTTCAAACTTATTTGACATGACGTTTACCGAAAGGTAAAACTCTATAATAACAGAAGAGAATAATGTTTTATTATATTATTTTTCTTTATTACAAATAATGATATCCTCACTGGGATTTCCCGTGCTGAGGATTTCATTTACAAAATATTTAATTACGTTATATTAAATTGATGTGCTTGATGAAAAATATATAAATAATTCAAAGGTGAGATGTTTTAAGGGGAACGGTTGCGGTGCCTGTTTCATTAAAAACTGAATTTTGGATTGGAGGCCATCCATCCAAACGGAATGATCTATTTTTTTTTTTAAATTAAAGGTTTAGTAAATATCTAGTACGGATGAGAAATATTTTATTTATTTTTGTCTTTAATGTGTAACGTGTCCAGTGTTTTATTTGATTTTTAAATTTATTATGGTTGTTGTGATTTTTGAAGGAGAGTGGGATTTTGTTGTAGAGTTTAGTACCATAGTATAAGAAGTTTTTTTGTTCAAATGTTGTGTTTGTGGTTCCTTGTTGTATGTGTTTTTGACTCTGAGATTTTTTGACTACTGTTTCTAATATGTTTTTTTTGTATTTATGAATGTAAAGAAGTATTTTTCCAGAGTATAATTGTTTTATTGACATAAAGTTTGTTAAAGATTTCGTCAGTGCTAGTTCTTACAGGGACTAAGTATAATTGTGATGATGGCTTTTTGTGTTCTAATGAGTAAATTAGGAATATTATCATTAGCATTGCCCCATTCGATAATACCATATTCTAATAGTGATTGACAGAGAGCCATGTAATATGACGACATATAATCATTTTTCAAATTTTTAAATATTCCTAACTAAGAACCTATAAGCTGTTTCATAGGTTAATGGCTTAGGATTTTTAAATATTCCAAACTAAGAACCTATAAGCTGTTTCATAGGTTAATGGCTTAGGATTTTTAAATATTCCAAACTAAGAACCTATAAGCTGTTTCATAGGTTAATGGCTTAGGATTTTAAAGAAGAATTTTTTTTTTTTTTGGTTGGCTGTACCCATCGCAAATGTCACATCAAATAACTTTTAACATGGCGCGTTCTGATTCTTTCAATTTTTACGCGAAATGGTATTCTTAAATCAATTATTTGGTAACTCCCCCATCTGAAATAGCTGTTTTTTATTGTAATTAAATCAAAATGTTTAAAAAAAATAAAATGCGAATTAAGAATATGTGATTGTAAAAGATTGCTCACTTTTTTGTTGTTGTTCTTTTTTTAATTCAATAAATCATATATCGCGCGTTTCTTTTAGATGAATTTCATCGACCAGCTGGTGAAAAAATGACAATGTGTAAAAATGGCGTAATTACCTTGTTTCTTGTTTCCATTAGCACCAGTAAATAACAAAACTAACAACGATAACAGAACACAAAAACACTGAGGTGATGTCATTTTGTGGATTGTGTTGGGAGAACAGTTCTGTGTTGTACGACCGGCGTACCCAGCTGTGAGCTGAGACTGAGACTTACTGGATCACTATACACTGGAGACTGACACTGAAAGGTCTGGGTTGATGTACCGCGGTGGGGCGACGCCAAACCGGTTTGCAATCCGGTTTTTCAAAGGTGCACAACCGCCTTGGCTTAAATATTTTTTAATTCGGAGATTTAAATAAAGCAATCGCTTACGTCGCCGTTAATTTTGACAGCTTTTATCTTCGGTACTAATCGGTATTTTCAAAAAATTCACAAAGTTCTGTCATATATACTATTTTATTATTCTAAACGACACAAATATATCAATATATCAATATATATATAGCAATCTTCCCGAAAAGCCCTCCATTGATATGCTCGCTGTAACCTTAAGTGACCAGCTCAGGTATCCATCGAAGCCAAAGTAAAGTTAGCCTCTCACAAGCTGGACGTAATGTACAGGGCCCGCAGATACTTTAATGGTACACACTGTTGAATTTGGCAGCCACCTCTGGTCGGGAGCCCCAAAATATCTGAAAAAACCCTTGACTCTGTGCAGAAACGGGCGATCCGTTTGATAGAATCGCCTATCGTTTGTTAGAAAACATGCCAAGTGCTTGCCCAACATTTGCACACGGTTGACGTTTGTCACACGAGAACGGGTCGCTTCTATGACTCGTTCTTGCATTCAACAGCTCGGTTGCGGAATGATCTGCCGGCCCTTGTGTTTCCTCCATCCTACAACACGGGTCTCTTGAAGACCCGAGTTCACTCCTTCCTATCCTTTTAACGACCCTCCACACAGCGTCCCCAAAGATGATATAGGCCTTGAGGGAAATTATTTCCTTGAAAGCCTCCTGTGTGGAGTTACTGTACACGTAATTATTGCTATCTGCAGTATGTGTAACGGTTTGAACACAGGAAGTAAATAAATAAACAGTTTTCAGGGAGATAGGTATATAAAAAGTAAACAGTGATTTAAGTAAAAATGTTAACAATATAAACACTTGTGTGATAATGTGGCAGTGAATGAGCGAGGTAGTCGCTGAATCCTACTCCCAGACGATGTTCTCGATCCAGGGTATGTAGGGAGCGATCCTGGTGCTGAGCGAGTAGGGGCAGAACTCCGTCCCGAGGGTGAACACGCCCAGCAGCAAGTGGGTGCAGGCCACCCTCCCCGCGTTGGTCACCTGCAGGGGGGCCCCCTTCGGGTTGGTGTACTGTAACTCAAATACATCCATCAGTGACCATACTAATCCCGAGTGGCCCCGGTTGAATGGAGTTCACAGTCTCGATGTTAGGCTCACTACTTCAGTCGACTGTTCAATACATGCGAATTCCGGGCGATTGCCAGATAACTATCCCTACTTACAAGTGTAATAGAACATAATTCCATAGTGTGGTCACCCTTCTATAAAACACATATTCATAATGTGGAAAGAATTCATAGTCATTTTTTACATTTTATAAATTTAGAAAATATTTTAGAAAACAAACGGAAAATTCACGACCTAACCTTTTTATTAAAGTTATTAAATTTTAAATTCGGTTGTTCTTAACTTCTTTTTTTTATATGAATACCTCACAAGAGTCCCAACTGCTCCCAACCGTCTGAAGCCAGTGAGACTATGGCATCCCCAATTGGGGAATGTTGTGAGGCTGAAGGTATTGGGGAGGGGAAGGAGAAGGGGAAGAGGAAGGTGGGGAAATACCCGGCTATTCAGATCTGGTCACCAAACACGGCTAAAAGACATTTAAAGCAACGTTTCAATTCTGAATGGTGGTCTTTCACCAGGGCGATACTGAGAGTATCTTACATTATGGAACGTGCGCAAATATACTATATATTATTTTTAAATGAATTAATTGTGAAACAACACAAATTAATTAAATGAAATTTACTTGCGCACGCCGGGATTTGAACCCGCGACCTTCGGATTCGTGGTCGAGAGCCTTACCCCTCGACCATGGAGGCCGTCAATTAATCAACCTCCTGAAATTAATCAACCTATACGTACCTAATCGAACTCCAAGAAAAACGTTAACAGTTGACATGTGTATATCCCGTTCCAACTACAGCTTGCATTCCCCAATTCAACGCTTACACAGTCTTGGGAACAAATACTTAAATGATATGGATGTATTTGACAATAATCTGAGAGAATTATTTGTACCTAGTTTATAAATTAATAACTACAAATTTTACAGTATTTACTTATTTGTTATTAATGTTAATATTGACTTAGTGGATTTTGTATCATTTTTTTTTTTCTGTTCCATTATATTAGCGTGTATTTTTAGCTACGTGCAGTTTTTTTCTTTTTTCAAGTGTAATCAACTTTTGTGCGTGTTTCCTACTTTTTTTTTTCATGTGATTAAAAAATGATGTACATGTATGTAAAAGCCCTCTGGACGTTTAAATAATAACATAAATACAATGGAAGCTGAAAGAAGTCTAAAAAATTAAATTTCATAATATTCTCTAATACGTCGAATCTGATAAGGCTTAATATTGAAAATGATAAATGGACCGGTAAATAACCATTCTACTGTCGGTAAACAGCACGTAATATTTAGACTAAATGAAACACGATACGCGCTCAAGGATGGCGCAATTTTTTATTATTGTCAATAATAATAATTATAATAATATTTGGATTATTTGTACAGCGCCGTTTTTGTGAAAAATCAGTTCAAGAGCGCAGTACAGAGTTATTTTTACTCCCTGACATGGACCCCCTGCACATCTATATAATGTACACTTATAATATAATATACGTATTGTGTATAGGTTGTTATATTTTGAAATTTCAGAAGTCAGTTAATGTTCGCGAGATGTAATTCAGCGGAAATACATTTAGAAATAAATCAAGTCTTGTGGCCCTTTAATTGGTCTATTCGCAAATGAAAATCCTTGGAATAATCGCTCGCTTTAGACTTTGAATTTTCGGGAAAACTTCCCTTGAACATTTCCCATTTCCCCTTTTACAGTGATTCTGTAGTATTGTGCTAACTTCAATGATATTTTTGTGTAAAACTAACTGATGTTAACTCATTTTTTGGAATAAAGTTATTAAGTTGTAAGTTCTTGTGCCATAATTGATTTGACAGCGAAAGTAATGCCTTGTGACGACTATTACTATCTCTAAGTAAAGAAAAAATGAAACATTCATTCTAATTCTTTTTTTTTCATCCAAAAATTTCTTTTTTCATAATATATTTAAATAAAAATAAATACAAAGTTTTCAGACACATCCGTTAGTGATGATCATGAAGACTGAAGAGATCACCCACAGATGAGATGTTCCGAAGATCTGCAGAGAACTGCAGGCTTGACTTAATTATGTCCAAAGCTGGACGCCAGAAGGATCACGAAGTAATTTGGAATATGAACAGGAACACTAATTTTTCTAGGCTTTACTTTTATAAAATAAAATTACTAACACGTAGTACAATACAAACAAATATTATAACGGAATAAACATTACGTGAATTGTTGACGGGTCAAGGTGATGATGACTCCAAGGCCGGGGTGTTTCGCAAAAATTCAAACAAAGTATTGTCTTCGAATGAGCAATCAGCGCCATTATTTTTTTTTATTAAGAAGTATACAAAACATTATGCGTTATATTGCAGAGAATTAAGAAACTCATTGTGGGATCTCATGCAGAACCTGCAGTACAGTTTTTAGACACAAACATACTTAATATTTAAGGCCATCCACCGGCTAAAATTTTAACGAAATCACGTGCTCCTTATGCAGGTGGCGACATGGTTGAAAATCCCGCTGTACATCGGCCGCATGTTTCGATTTTGGCAAAAAAAACATCACCAAAATGCGCGTTTTATTCAATTCTGTAAAGCTCAGACCTAATTATTAAAATGTTTTACGGTCATATTCTAAAAAACTTCATTTACCACGAAAATATGGGAAAAGGTGTTCATGAGTAGGAGATTTTGCGCTTTAAACATTTTTTTAATGTCTCATACTATATTTTTTTCTAAGCTTATAAAAAGACATACCAAAAAGTGGACGGTTAAATGAAAGGCCAAGGTGTGATCTACTTGCAGTATGTAATTCAATCATCTATGATATTTCTAGGCCAAAAAATTCTCAAACCGAACACACGATTTTGCATTGCTTCCCATTGCATCGCCTTAAGGCGAGTGCGCCCCACTGTAGAATTGGGCAGCCACCTCTGGTGGGGAGAACCAAAATATCTGAAAAAAACCCTAGACTTTGTTGTGTAGAAACTTCGCACAAAAGAAGATTCGCCTATCTTAACAAACAGACTGCAATCTTTGGAGCACAGACGTCAGGTGGGAATGCTGTCCTTATTCTACCGGTATTTTAATGGGAGATGTTCTGAGGAACTAGCGTCATTGATCCCTTCGGCATCGGTGCTTAGTCGGGAAACACGCCAAACGCGCACCCAACACGGTTGCACACAGTTGACATTTGTCACACGAGAACGGCATGACATGTTCTTGTGTTCAACAGTTCGGCTGTGGAATGATCTGCCAGCTTCTGTATTTCCTCCATCCTACAACGTGGGTCTATTGAAAACCCAAGTTCACTTCTTCCTATCCTCTAAAAGACCCTCTACACAGTATCCCCAAAGACGATATTGGCCTTGAGGTAAATTATTTCCCCCAGTCCAATTCTCACAACTGATGATATGATACAGCTCTAAACATAATTCTCACAACTGATCACAATATGATACAGCTCATAACATAATTCTCACAACTGATCACAATATGATACAGCTCTTAATATAATTCTCTCAACTGATCACAATATGATACAGCTATTAACATAATTCTCACAACTGATCACAATATGATACAGCTCATAACATAATTCTCACCACTGATCACAATATGATACAGCTCTTAATATAATTCTCTCAACTGATCACAATATGATACAGCTATTAACATAATTCTCACAACTGATCACAATATGATACAGCTCCTAACTGGGAACTATCAAATGTCAAAAATGAAGATGATATGTCGGACACTGTTTAATTAATTTTCGTGAAAACGTCAATCTTGTATACTGCATAATCTAGGTCGATGAGTATAGTATGTTGAAATATTTAAAGAAATCTGTTTTAACACGTACAACTACAGGTAGTGGGATAAATATGGCTCTGAAACTATTCGAATGCCTTCTCCAAATTTACTTTATTTCATTTTTAATTTATATTTAAACGCCCAGAGGGCTTGTATATACACAGATACAGCATTTTTTAAATTACGTGGAAAAAAATAGCAAACAAGCACAAAAGTTAATTAAACTTGAAAAAAGAAAAAAACTGCACCATAACTTAAAGTACATAGGAATACAGAGGAACAGAAAAAAATAGTACAATATCCACAAAGTCAATATTAACATTAATAACAAATGAGTAAATAATGTAAAAAAGTTGTAGTTAAAAATAATTTATAACCTAGGTTCAAATAATTCCTTTTTTTGTAATTTGCCTAGTTTAGATTATTGTCAAATACATCCATATCATTTAAGTATTTGTTACCAAGACTGTGTAAGCGTTGAATTGGGAATGCAAGCTGTAGTTGGAACGGGATATACATCTGTAAAATGTTAATGTTTGTCTTATAGTTCGTTTAGGTATGTATAGATTGATTAAATGCATGAGTTCAGAACAATCGAATTTACAATTTAATAATTTTAATAAAAAGGTTACGTCATCAATTTTCCATCTGTTTTCTAAAGTCTATTCTAATCTAATCAAATGTCTAATCTATAAACGTTTTCTCTTCCCTCGCACGGTTGCTTTTTCCAAATCATTTATTACTTCAATTTTAAAGAATTTATGAAGCTATGCACATAAGGGGCATTGGTTTTGAGTCCGGACACGCCACTTTTGGTGTCATTCTCTTTGAAGTTATTTGCAGCACGTTTTCGTGCTCATATTTTGTAATTATGGTTGTACTTTGTCCTAATATCTATATCGCGAAATTTTAAGAACATCGGGAAATTAAAAAAAAATTTGAAATTCACTGCCTCACATCTTTTTCACTTTTTGGGATACACATTACTCGGTGTCAATCTGGATGCAGACTTTTCCCTTAAAGTCAAGTAAACAGAACTGTAAGTACAGGGTTCTTTCAATTGAGGCAAATAAAAGCAGTACGGAGAAACCCGTCAACAGAGGCAACTAAACTGCTTGTCAATTCGTACGTTGTGTCACGTCTAGACTATTGCAACGGAATATATGCGAGTCTCCCCAAATACCAAATTAACAAATTGCAATCAGTATTCAACGCTGCAGCAAGACTTATCACCGGCGTATCTAAATATTCTCACATTTCAGAGCATCTCAAAAATCTCCACTGGCTCAAATGTCCTGAAAGAATCCAGTTCAAGCTCTGCTGGATGGTATTTAAGTCACTTAACGGAATGGCTCCGGCTTACTTATCAGAACTGTGTATTCCCGAAAATACCAACTCACGGCAGTCCACCCTTAGGTCAGCAGCGTCATCAGCTATCGGCAGGTTGAAGGAACCAAAGCGCACACCTAATACTAAGTTCGGTGATCGTGCTTTCGGAGTGTCAGGACCTAAAGCCTGGAATGAACTGCCGCATGACTTAAGAATTATCAAAGACTCAACAGAATTCAGAACTAAACTTAAAACACATCTTTTCAGACAATCGTATCCATAAATTGAAGAAATTCACCTGTAAATTGCTTAGCTAGGCTAGCCGGTCAGTACTTAGCTAAAGTCATTAAATAAATAAATTAAAAAATAAAGTAGAATAATAAAATAAAATTAAAAATTCACGCAACGATGCGCAAATGCATCCACAGCCCGCAACACTGTAAATAACCAAAGTGTAAAATAAATTTAAAAAAACGTTAATATTTATTAAAAGCTTCTTACGCTTTTTAAGGTAATTTTATAGATATTTTCGAGTCCTAAAATTCATTGTATGAATACTTTCCAGTCCTAAAATTAATACCAATAATTCAATAAATACCAACTCTTCTCGTGCCACCAATCATCTAATAATGTAACATCAATAGAAAAGGCAAATAACCATGTAAAACTATCATCTCTATAAATAAATTTTTCTAAAACTGTGTTCATCTGAAGCGACCTGCCAGGTAAGTATGTTTTTCTGTATCTGTTTGTACATAATTAGTTAAGAAATTTTTCACAAAAACGGCGCTATACAAATCATCCAACTATTATTATTATTACATATGAAGCCCAAAATGAGTTGCAATTGAAGTTTGAATTTACTTAGACAGAAATTGTCGCTTAATTGGGCGCGATTGCCCCCTTACACCCGGTATCGCTCTTTTCGCGTAAATGGCCCTCTCATTTGGAATAAACTTCCCCCAGCTCTTACTAATGTCCATAAATTGACTGAATTTAAACGGGCTTTAAAAACAAACTTATTTAAAAAATCCTTCTCTCTATAAATTTTAATTTCTTTTCAATTTATTATAAAAAGTCATTTCCTCGAGCCTCTGGTAGTTGTTTGGTTTCGGTTTCCTCCGTATATATATTTTCTAAAAAAAAAAAAAATTATGTGAAGTCCGTTATTGCTGAACATAACCCGACTCCTGTCTTAAAATGTTACTATTTTTGTAGTAATATTGTGAATGTATTATTGTTGTATAGCCATATGTATACTGTATAATATAATGTAAATTTTTTTTATGAATATGCACCTAAGGAGTACTGTAGGAGTAATATTAAGAATAAGCAAGAATGTATGTAATATGTTAAGAATGTATAAATAGTATGTAAAAGTAGCACTGTAGGAATACCACTGAATGGAGTTATTTAATCATGTTTAAGTTTATTTAGAGTTAAGCGCACTTGAAGTGAAATAACACAAAACTGCGCTATATAAATGCTTTGTTATTATTATTATCAATTTTAAAGACGTTCTCACCGTGATTAGCCTAATTTGATGACAAATTAATTTGTGTCCAACAACTGACCCCAAATAATGTGAATGAGTATGACAAGAGGTAGGTAATACCACTGACCCCACAGATTCCCTCATCAGCCCTCCGCTTGGTGCACATCTGCGTGGAGAAGCTGACTCCTTGTGGCAGGTGGCTCTGCACCGGGAAGGCCGCGACGCACTCCTCCTCGGATACCTTCTCCATGGCCGACTGGAACAGACGTCGTTACTCGTTACTTGGAAAATGCTATCGATACGAGAGTGGTTTTTCGGCTTATTCCTCCTTTGGTCAACTTTTCATTTAATTACTTCATTTGTCTATTACTTTTAAGGGTAAATTTACCAAGGACACCTACTACTAATAATATCACTTATATAGAGACGTGAAAATGTCGTGTAACTGACAAAAATGTAACAAGTGAAAAAGTTGATACAAGTGGTCTGCAAAGTGGCTCGCAGTTACAAAAGTGGGAAAAGGATATATTATGGCGATACTCACCTTGTAAAAGTTTTGACTAAACCAGTAGGTGTATGTGATTCCTTCATCCGGAGTCGGAGTGCCCGTGTGGAGACAGGCTGGGAATATCTTGCTGCTGAATGTCACGCTGAAATAAATATATTTCTAGGACATGCAACACACTTTGTCATGATCATCTAGTGTAGTTACTTTATAACTGGCTCCAAATCTACAAATCTGTTATTTTAAATATTGAGGGAAGTAAAGAGCGCTGCATTGCTGGAATTTCAGATTAGAATGAATCTCTTACCGGAGGCTGGAATATACTTAGAAGCTACCCCCCGTATCTCATTGTTTTTATTTTGTTTAATTGAGTGTTTTTCATATCAGAAGTGTTAAGCAAAAAGCAGATTAGAAAGAGCCAACAGCGGGGTACCACAGGGTTTATTTCATGGACCTCTGCTGTTCATTAGGTAATATAACCCAACCACCCGATGTTGCCAAGCGCGTAAGTTTAATTGAGGATAGTAATATTATACTTACTCCTTCTCCAATTGCACCAGGCCGATGTCATTGTACAGAGAGGCTCCTTTTTGAAAGTCTGGGTGGATAATATATCTCCTAACGAGATATATTTCGTTGGGATCGAAGGAATTGTTGGTCCATTCTCCCAGACCAGCGTACTTCAGTTCTTCCCTGCAAAGTTATTAAAATATTTTTATTAATATAATTTGGAAGACACCTTTTGGCTGGAGCTCCAAAATACTTGATTCCGGGGAGAGGAGGGCGGTTCGTCCGATTGGCAAGCGCATTGTAGGTATGCTGGGTCTGTTTAACGAGTATTTTCAATGGAGCCTGCTCGAAGGAGCTAGCAACATTAATCTCCTGCATCTCGAACACTCACATTTTTAAAGATATTTTTAATATCTCGGCTTTAAGCCCTTCAAGGCATCGATGTAGTATGTGTACGACATTTTTCGGAAGGTTATTGTAAGTTCCAACTGTGAAAAACCTGTACGATGCACAATCAAAACCAATGGGTGGCCATTGCCCTTACCCAATATTGCTCAGTACGCACATCGCTTCCGAGAGGATCCATCTCTCGCTGATGAGGGATCCAGCACACTGCCAGGTACTCCAACTTATTTCTGCGTCACCAAATCCGAGCCTGACCTGTTGACAAATTAAATATTCTCAAAAATGCTGGCATTAGGTACTAGACAACTGGACGCTATCGATTAAAAATAATATTTCCTTATAAAAACACAAATTATTCAACAACAAAATGTAAGAAAGCTTTGACTGCCCAACTGGGAACAAATCCCGGTTTAAGACACTAAAATTGACAAGTTAGTTCATATTATGTACTATTATACAAAAATAGAAGGAAAAAGCTAGTGCTGACATAGTATGGTAATATAATATATCTAGACAAATATAGCACTATTAATATTAAGTCTAAAGAGATATGATTAATAGTACAGAAAAAAAACAATTCTGTGTACCAGATAATTTAAGTATAGTATAATAATTAATCTGTTATATAAAGAAGAATGTCCCGGGCGGTGTGTGTTTGTTTCATATACAAATTTATATTTTTAACCTGAGCTTGTTGAAATTTTCACACTTCAACTTCGAATGAGATTTTCCCACCCCTTAAAGCAGAATTTTGGTACTTCTTGATGAAATTTTACACGTTTGACTTTCAACATAAGAGGGAAATTACCGGGTAGGGGTAATACAACCGTTCATAACGCCGGGGACTTCAGCTAGTATAGAATGATAGTAAAGAATGAGAAATAAAAGTATAGAGTACCTACGTATACCAGATAATTGTATAATATTTTATACTCAAGTTAAGTACCATATATCTGCGTAGGTTTTCAAAGTTGTCGTCGCACCAGCTCGTCGGTTAGTCTTTTATTCAATAAGTTCACATAGGAATGCTGTATGGATGGTACTCATTTGAGGAAGTAAAGAGTTCTGGATCTTGAAGAGACTTATGTTGTGGGAGGGAGGAAACACAGAGGCCGGCAAATCATTCCACAGCCGAGAGTTGTCGTCACAATAACGAGTCGTAGTTCGCATGTGACAAATGTTAATCATGCATAAATGTTGCGCGCACGTTTGGCGTGATTCCCGACTGTGTACCGGTGCCGAAGTGAGCATCTTCCGTTGAAATACCAGTAGAACAAGGGGGCATTACGCCAAGCATATCAATGGAATGATTGCTGCGATTGGAGGAGACTAGATTCAGCTTCTACTTCATATGGTAGAGGGGGAACTGGTGGAGGTCAAAGAAGGTTGCTGAGATTATTCACCCAGCCCAATGTATCGACATAGAGCCTAATAAAAAGTCTATATTAGTGTTTTAATCTCTCTCAAAATCCATTTATAAAATTATGGAACACGAATGGTCTTTGAAAGAGAGAGTACGAAAACAGTGTGGAATAAAGTTATGAATGATGAATACTTGGAGCAGGTCAATAAGTTTCTGTATTTGGGAAGTATGTTTACGAGAGATGGAAAGGCTGATAGGGATATTGAAAGAATGGTGAATGCAAGAAACTCTCTTAATAGTGGAATGGACGCGGTTGGCTCTAACAAAAATTGTCCAAAGAAGTGAAGCCAGTAGTGCACAATGGAGTGCTGATACCAACCCTGGCGTACGGAAGTGAGGCATTTAACTGACAGAGGAAGGATGAAAGTAGACTGATTGCTATGATTGCCCTGAGGCGTATGTGTGGAAAAACTATGTATGACCGTGTGAAAAATTTTGAGATTCGCAAAAAAATGCAAGCGTAATGAGTAAGATTAAGAAAGAGATGCTTAGATGGTTTGGGCATGTAGAGCGAATGAATGTAGAAAGGCGTGTAAGGAAAATAATGACGCGAATGTGAATGAAAGAAGAAGCCGTGGACGCCCGGGAAGACAAGTGAACCAAATACTTGAGTCGGGCCATGTTAAGAGTCAGAATAACAGGAGAGTATGTATGATACGATGTATGAATGTGAATGAAGCAAGGAGTGTGTGCCAAGATCGAGTAGTTTGGCGGTCCGTCCTCTCCCCCTACCGTTTTTGGTTTGGTACCTCTATCGCTGATTAATTTCTCTCAGACGTCTACGTCACCTTCTTTAGTAAGAAATGAAGCATTACCAAGTGCGAACCTTCTCCCGTGTATATGATGCCGTCAGTTTGGTTGTTGTCCGGTGATGGACAGATGTCTCCCCTGGTCATGCCATTGACCGATTCCTCGCAGGGGTAAGCCTTGTTAGCCAGGCTGATGCAGTCTGCGGGGAACGGAAGAAAGGAAGAGTGTTTAGTACGACAATACGGCAACAAAAGACAAGTCACCTTAAATGCAAGTCGTGTCGTACAGACAAGTTTTGACTGTCAATTATATTAAAAAACTTCTCCTATAATTCTCACAGTAGAAACAATCATCAGTTGTTTACTGTGTTATGTACCTACCCATCTGTCCAGACTAGTTAACCTTGGCCAGACAATATGTCACCCAGAACCTTTTTACTATAGTAGCCATGAAAATAAGTAAAAAAATTTAATACCCTAATAAAACTGTACCCGAAGGCAATTCTTTGTAAGTCTTTTATAAACCTTATGTTCCCTAAATCCCGGTGTCATTCTCAGGGAACTGTAATAATTCTTTCATCTTACATCTAATAAAATAGGTAAACCAAGTATCCGACTTACTAAGTCACATTCAGTTTAGAACAGTTAAGTGGTCCCCAATAACTAGATGTATCTAAATCGGTCTTCAAAACCGATAGGTACCTAACAACTGCTCCAAGGAGATTGAAGCCTCCCTCGTTGGAGCACCGTGTTTAATTATAGCCAGAAACACTTGCAATTATCAAACGTACGCTAATTAGTGTTCCATTTAACGAGTTACAAACATCCGTCTGCACGATTTAAACAAAACATCCAAACTAATTCCAAGACACTTATCCTTACAGTCCCAGGCCCTGTATCCAGTTTCTTCAATGTTGACAGTACCCGGCTTTAGCGGGGGACAAGCCGTGGGACCACAGCAAACTGTGACAGTACCCGGCTTTAGCGGGGGACAAGCCGTGGGACCACAGCAAACTGTGACAGTACCCGGCTTTAGCGGGGGACAAGCCGTGGGACCACAGCAAACTGTGACAGTACCCGGCTTTAGCGGGGGACAAGCCGTGGGACCACAGCAAACGGTGACAGTACCCGGCTTTAGCGGGGGACAAGCCGTGGGACCACAGCAAACTGTGACAGTACCCGGCTTTAGCGGGGGACAAGCCGTGGGACCACAGCAAACTGTGACAGTACCCGGCTTTAGCGGGGGACAAGCCGTGGGACCACAGCAGACTGTGGCGTCGGCACAAGAACACATCTAAAAACAAACAACACTTATTGTCAGTCAAAATAAAGTAGACAAAAATGTACGGCGTTGCAATATTTTAAATGGTTTTTAATGACATCACCATGACGGCCTCCATGGTCGAGGGGTAAGTATCGCCCTCGTGAAAGACCACCATTCAGAATTGAAACGTTGCTTGAAATGGCTTTTAGCCGTGTTTGGTGACCAGATCCGAATAGCCAGGTATTTCCCCACCTCCCTCTTCCCCTTCTCCTTCCCCTCCCCAATACCTTCAACCTCACAACATTCCCCAATTGGGATTGCCATAGTCTCACTGGCTCCAGACGGTTGGGAGCAGTTGGGACTCTTGTGCGGTATTCATATATAAAAAAAGAGATTGATTTTGAAAGTCATCCTACGAAAACCATCGATATTTAACTCTTTTAGAGTCCTCATTTTATATAAAATCTTCGAAAAGAACACATTGTTACTAATTCACAAAGACCATTTCAATTCAAAAACTTCCACAAAAATAAGTAATCGACCAAGATCACGTGGCAACTTAGAAATCCCCAAATTTAAAACTAGAGCTTCTCAACTCCATTATGCCAATCAAACTATACATTCTTTAATGCCCTCCCGTATAAAATCAAAACAGAAAAAAAAAAATTCTTTCATATCACAAATCAAAAAATTATTAGATAAGTCCAACAGTAATTACAAGTTTGAATTTCTTCTTAATTTTTATAAAACTCTTAATTATAAATAATGTATGTAAATTTAAAAAAAAGCCAACATATCCTCTAGAAATAGTCGATCAGGTATTTCGAAATATGAATGTACTATCTTAATATCTTGTATGCGCCTTATTGTTGCATTTCTAGTATCACGTACTTTTAGTCTTTCACAAATATTACGTATCATTCATGATGTTGTTTTATTTTCTATTAATTTAATTTATTCCGTACTGTTCCTAGATGGCGGTGCTCCGCAACTCAAACACGAGAAATCTTTCTCTATTGAGTTGGGCATTTTTTGTAAAATAAATTTATACTTTTTTGTAATTAGCTATTATAACTGTACTATTAAATATTTATATTAAATAAAAAAAATTAAAATCTTTAGGATTTTTTACTATCGAAGGAATTTCACATAATTACATTTTCAGCCCGTTGACTGATTAGAGATTGTCGTCTAAAAAATATATATATTTTTTTAATTACATAAACCTCCAGTTTTTAAGGGATATTTGTAATATACGAGTATCCATAGAAATTCTGTTTTGCAGAGTCTGCCACAGTTCATTCCAGGCTTTAGGTGCTGATACTTCGAAAGTACTTAGTATTAGGTTAGAATTACCCATTGAAACTATAAATTACAATAACTTAATGAAATAACTAATATTATTAAATTGAAGAAGTGTTTCTGATCTAACTTTTATTTTTAAAATAGTTAATAGTATTATAGACAGCCCTAATTTAGTTAGCTTAACTTTAATATTCCGACTAGAACTACTCGATAACAATAATTTCAGCAAAATCAAAAACTCGCTTGTACCTAGACTTCACGCAGAAGGTAATAATTTTTTCCGATATAGTAGATATGTTCAACTGCTCGGAACGCAATACAAGAACACTATAATAGCATACATCCTTATTAACAAGATACGTGTCTAGAGCATAAGTATGAGTGAATGTCCTGTGTGTTTCGTATATTCGCCTCCGTTGCAAATTATAGAGAATGGTACTTCCACGATGTTATTGCTGAATTTGTTTGTGAGACACATAAAATATTTAGTTGTTGTATTTCGTGAAGGCTATCCATCTTAACTATGTGTCTACTGTGGCGTGTTTTGCCCCTGTGTGCCTATTGTAATTTTAATTTTATAACAAAGTGCGTTAAAGGCCACATTGGGCGTATTCGAAAAAATATATATGTAATAAACCGGCTGATGTGTACCCGGCCTTGCTCGGGATTTTTTTTTTAATCAAGTTTTGAAGTTGTGAATTCTAGCTTGTTATTAGGGTGCCATAATTGATTTGACATCGAAAGTAACTATCTACAAATAAAGAAACATTCATTTGAATATTTTATTTCATTCCAAACGTTTATTTTTTCAAAATATATCTAAATCAAAAAGTTCTTAAGTAGGTACCTAGTCCTGTTTTCTATTTTGAAAATATCCTACCCAAAAAACTTTCTTTTTTTGAATATGTAATCTTTGGCTAACCAGATTGTTATATCTATGGGCTAACCTAATCAATTCAATGTTTTTCATACAAATTTTAAAAGGTTATAGCAACAGTTTTACATGTTGGATTTCGTTCAAACTACTTTCTAAACCTTCCCGGCACTGATAAAAACAAACTGCGCTAATTTCAGCGAAACCGGTACAGTAATTTTGAAGAACATCGAGGACAAAAACAAACAAACTTATATTGATCTTTATATACTCGTATATAGATAAGTAATGACGTAATCACCTGTGGAAAGATTCCTTGGCCCGATAGAGTAACTGCCGCAGAGCAGTTGGAGAAATGTTTGCATTCGCCAGTCTCCCCGGTCTGCTGGACGATACAGCCATCTCCTGATGACGACATTCCATTCCATTCAGCAGTTAGACAAGTAAAGTCAAATATATTTATTAAATTAATTAAAAATAACTTTGTAATCGCCACTTTTTTAATATATACAATACTTTTATCGTACATATTTCGAAAGCGACGCTTTCCTCATCGGGAATATAAAGAATAATAATGTCCAGTATAGGCAAATGACAAACATCGAACACAATAATGTAAGAACAGACAAATTAAAAACATAAACAAAAATTGATTAAAGTAGGTAAGTAATTAATCAAAAATGTTACAAATTTACATTAGAAATTAAAAAAGGAATTATATTTATTATCAATATTAATACGAAAATACATTCAATAGATAGCTATGCAATTTATTTATTTTTAGTACTAATTGATAATTGATTGACACCGCAAAGTGAATACCAATTTTTTGAAGAAATTATCAAATATATTTGACGTTTTTCTGAAAACGGTGTCTCATAGTTCTCAATCTTACCACACTACTCCACAATCGGAATCAGATGACGTCATATTCAAGCCGGACCGTTTAGATCTGACTATCTCAATATTGTCGTCAGTACTTGGTCCAGACAGTCTGAACAACGCACAGTACACATTCCCAACCAGCAAATAAATAATTCAGTCGTCAAAAAAGTAAAATGAAGTAGGTAAACAAAATCATCTGTGAATGTAAAAGCCAAGATTTAGTTAGTGTAACGGACGTGTATTCTACATTTTTTTAGTAACCACTGAGATGGAATGATTACCCAAGTTGATAACGAGTCTTATCACGGTACATGCGCAAGATTCACATTGGTTTAATCGATTCATTTGTTTTATAGTTTTGTTTTACATGTTTCTATGATACATTTTTGTTAAATTCGTATCTCTGAGAATCACAATAATTTAATCTAGTCATTTATTTTCCATTGCTTTTATGAGTTCCTACAAATTCGTAAGATAATACATCTTTGATAAGGGACCTCATTGCTATACAGGTGCAAGATTCACATCATTTAAACCGAGGTATTTGTATTACAGTTTTGTTTTTCATCTTTCTACGGGATAATATCTCTTGTAACTGTACGCCTGTGAGATTTGAAATTAGTTTTAACAGATTCATCTGGGCTATAGTTATCCAGGCTTGTAATTCCTGATAAATGATTACCCCCATTAAGAATAATTACTTATATAATTGAAAATACACTTTGTATATACCACTTTACTAAAATATATAAATATTTCTACATGTTTCGATAGCAATGCTATCATCTTCAGGAATAAATGAATACTATAAATAAATGAATAATAAATAAATGTATTCATTGCTATCGAAACATGTAGAAATATTTATATATTTTAAGTAAAGTGGTATATACAAAGTGTATTTTCAATTATATAATTAATAATGATGCCACAAAGTTATCAATCATTTGAAGAAATTATAAAAGAATAATTACCGCTAGGTGCGGAAAGGGTGTAGAATATTTTTAAATAAAAATAGAAACAACTGGTACAGAGGCCAGTTGTCTACTAAGAGTCGAACGAGTGTTTTACTTCTATTGCCTTCACCTTCCCTGAAACCCTCCACTTCTGCTGCCTCACCAAGCCTCTGGACTCTGGACTCTGTCTGAGGAATCCTGGGACCAACCTTTTTTCCTTTTACGGAAACACCACACAGGAGACCCTGAGGGAAATAATTTCCCTCAAGGCCTATATCATCTTTGGGGATGCTGTGTGGAGGGTCTTTTAGAGGATAGGAAGGAGTAAACTTGGGTCTTGAAGAGACCCATGTTGTAGGATAGAGGAAACACAGAGGCCGGCAGATCATTCCACAGCCGAGCTGTTGAACACAGGAACGAGACGTAAAAGCGACCCGTTCTCATGTGACAAATGTCGACTGTGTGCAAATTTTGGGCACGCGTTTGGCGTGTTTTCCGACTATGCACCGGCGCCGAAGGGATTAATAACGCTAGTTCCTTAAAACAAAGAAAGTATTGCCACCCGACATCTGTGCTCCAAAGATTGCAGTCCGTTTGTTAAGATAGGCGAATCTATCAATCGGACCGCCCGTTTCTGCACAGTTTTTGCACAGTTTCGTTGACCACACGTTCCATCACCTTGGACAGAACTCATGTCACTACCTAGTCAGGAGTAGCCGCAGGATCAGGGTCAGGCAGAGAACCACCTCATCCAGTGCTCCTACTTATAGCACTGGACGCGAGAGATCAGAAGAGTGGCACCCCTGTAAGGCATCCCCAGAAGAGATTGAGTATATTTGGAAACAGAGCCCTACATTTTTGTGCAGACGTGTACGGAACCACATCTGTCGAGTACAGTTAGGTACCTACGAAATATGTTTATCTTGATATAACCGTGGATCGCTATTTTAAATGGGATAAACATATTTTAAAAAAAAAACTTACATCAATTTCAACAAAAGACTTGGGCAGAATGTATATATGAAAAGAATACCATTCGAAACTCTAAGAATAATTTATTGGTCACTCGCTGAATCTCTTGGTCTAAGTACCGGTCCGACGGCTGGAGGCAAAGGTCGCGTTACACTCATTTAGGCACCAGACTAGTTCACTGCCGTCCACGTTTTGATTAAGTGTAGGAAACCAAATTACAAAACATTTGTAAAAAGGATCCAACTAAAATACTCGGTTTTTGTAAACAAGCCGAACGTTTTTATTCATTTGCTTTTTTTAAACTTAAAGGCGGTATGCCTAGCTAGCCCCTCGCCCCCCTTATTTTGGTTTGTCCCCCCTTGCGTGTTGAGGCATCTATATGCATTATTTTCTCTGTGATTGCCGCGATACACTTCTATTGAGATATTTGTTCGGTGCACAGATGTGCGCCCCTCACCTTGAGAAAAAGAAATGAATGTCACGATCAGCGCTAAACAATAAAAGGCTGCCATTACTAGTAACTGATCACTCACTACTCACTGCGGGTACTCAACGACAGACAAACCAAGGGTAATACTTATCTATAAATAGCTGACGTGTACCCGGCCTTGCCCTGGATTATTTATTTTTTTGGAATAAATTTTTGAAATTGTGAATTCTTGGTTTGCGTTAGGGTGTCATAATTGATTAAATAGCGAAAGTAATGCCTTGTGATGACTATTGCTCTAAACAATGGAACAACTCGAAAAACATATTTCTTCCAAACATTTATTTTTTTCAAAATTTATCTAAATAAAAAAATTCTTAAGTATTCTACCCAAACAAAACTTTTTCTTCTGAATATGTAATCTGTGGCTAACCAGAGTGAATATCTATGGGCTATACAGTACGGCTTTTTTAAAAATAAAGTTATGAAGTTTGGGTGCCATAATTGATTTGACACTAATCTACTATCTCTAAACAAAGAAATATTCATTTGCAAATTATATTATATTCCAAAAATATTTTTTTTCAAAATATACGAGTATTTAAATAAAAAGACCACAAGTAGGTGTTTTTAATTTTGGATGTATTTTACCCAAACGAACCTTCTTCTGAATGTATAATCTGTGGCTATCCAGAGTGGTATATATATGGGCTAATTTAAATACAACATGGCGGTTTCAATGTTTTCTCAGACTAATTTTAAAACGTTATAACAACAGTTCTACATATTTCATTCAAATAAAAACAACCTGTGCTATTTTCAACGAAGTCAGTAGAGTAATTTTTGGAAAATCTAGGACACACAGACAAACGTTCCTTTTTATATGGAGAGATTACGCTATCTAAATGTTATTGATTAGGTAGCCTAATCTATCAATCGATCACAATAATCTGCCAATAAAATTTGATGTTGGATGTAATTTGAACAATCGACTGTTATTGTTTTAATCCGTATTATTTTTGAATATCTGTCTAATAAATATTATAAGGAACTCCAGTGACAAAATATTACGGCCATCAAAAGATATATTCATATAGATCAGCAAACGACAATTCCGAATATATAACTTGTATTGTATATAATTAAAGGTAGATTTTATAAATCGTTTTTTAAAAGTGAATAAAAAATCATCTCATCAAAACGCCTTGTTATGTTGGTACCATTGCATTTGGAACATCTGACGTCACGTGCGCATTCTGTTTCTAGATTAGTACTAAAAAATATATTTAACGATTTTTTTTGTGTTTTTTTAGCTTTGGTGAAACTTAAAGTTAGTTTGGGTGACTTTAAGCTCTAGAATTGTTGTTCAATATAAAAAAAAACTATTATTAAAAAGAGAAATTAGAGTATTCATAACAAAACCAGAAGTCAATATGGATATTTTGATAATATTAATGCTCAATGCTATTATTATTTCTTAAGTTATTACTTATGTTTAGTTATGGTTCACTATGAATAGAATATAAAATTATGTACGGTAAAGCTCATCATTGTTTTGACATTTGACATCCTAACCTCAAAACCGACCGGCCATAGATGTGGATAGTTTTGGCGGGCTTTGAATAATTGAAACTTTGAACATTATTTTAACTATGAAAACTAACTTTAGAAAAAAAACGAAGTATGCTGGTTTTTATGTTTGAAATTTACCATTCATAAAACAAAATTTAAAAGAATTGCACTGGAGTTCCTTATTGTAAGAAAAGAAGTAATTGCAATGGGCGTCTTTAGTGCCTAAAATAAGTTCAATTTTTCCTTTTCATTTATTGTGAAAACTATAAAAAACAATAAAAACAATAAAAAACACATAAATTTGTTGTAGACCACTTTTATTTTATCAAAACTCTACCGGTTTCGGAAGCACCCTTCCTTCATCAGGAGAATATTAAAACTAACTTATGATATAAAATATTGACAAGACATATAAATTTTAGGTGTTGGAGTGGGGGGTAAGCAAATGGGTAGGGGTAATTGTAGGATTTCCGGGAAGAACAGAGCGAAAAATATCGAATATATCGAAAAATATCGAAAAATATCGAAAAATATCGAAAAATATCGAAAATATCGAAAAATAGCGAATAAATCGCTCTGTTCTTCCCGGAAATCCTACAATTACCCCTACCCATTTGCTTACCCCCCACTCCAACACCTAAAATTTATATGTCTTGTCAATATTTTATATCATAAGTTAGTTTTAATATTCTCCTGATGAAGGAAGGGTGCTTCCGAAACCGGTAGAGTTTTGATAAAATAAAAGTGGTCTACAACAAATTTATGTGTTTTTTATTGTAAATTATGGCGAGCCACAAAGTTAATGCTTTTTACAACTATAAAAAACATTCAAATATCGAAATTCTTTCTCAAACAGCGAATCAATTTATATAGAAGAAGCCCACATTACGTGAAATATGCAAAAACTATTAAATCTGTACCTTAAATATTCCTATAGCTTGACCACAAGCAAAAAACCATGCGCAGGCGCAGGTCTCTTCCTACGTGCAGAATGGGCGTGACTTATTAGTATTTCGCTAGCTCTTGTTATCTACTGTGGAATGCATCCGAAACGAAGATAGTATGCAGCCGGCCCTCCATCTTATCTAGCCGTGTCAACAACAACACAATGAACCCGGACACCTTATCTTGCCGTTCCCTGATCATTCACAATGGACCCGGACGTGTACCTAGTGCACACGAGCCCAGCAACAAGATCACCTATAAAGGGGACCGAAATGTCCCACAAGTCGCTTATCTCCAACCTTCAGTTAACGAGACCACTCGTGTCTTTGTTGTCAGATTCTCCATTCGAAAATTATATTCACTTGTATTGTTTTGTATATTTTTAAATAAATATTATATTTTCACCGACTCTTCATTTTATAAAAATCAACAGAAGTTAACTCTCTCGTAGGTGACAGTTCAGTGCTGGAAAACGAAAAAGCCAGTTTTACACGTACACAATTGAAGAGGTAACAATAAGAAAGTGAGGCAGCCGGTGAATCAATTTCAGTAGAGAAGAAAATTATTATTGATGATTGATGAAGGACTGATAAAAAAACTTCGGATGGTCTCAAATGATTTGCATAATTTTAGACAGCCGAAGAAAACATACATAATAAGCATTACAGTGAGGGTGTTGGCGTGACTAGGGATTAATAAAGAGTGGGAGAGGCGATAGAGATTGAGTGAGGGGTGAAAGGAAATATATTTAAAATGTGGCTGTAAGATAAGTATTTTTAATTGTTAAGAATATTATTAATTTAAAAAAAAAAGACAAAAATATTCCCTGGTTACGAATAACCTGACAATATTTGAAAATCTCCTACTACCATCAATTATTATCATTAAGGGATTTCTTATTCTTAAGAAATCCCTTATTAATAATGTACTCATTATTCTTAACTTATCTTACTGCCCTGTGTCGGACGTCTTGCCGCCTCTTTATTAAAATGTATTGCGTAAATACTGATAATATTGTGTTTAGTTGTATACTTGTAAAAATTGAATATTAATTGTGCGGGACCGGAACCAGAAAATAAAGATTTGAAATTGCATGACTGGTCCTGCCCCACTAGCCAAACATTTGTGCAAACCTATGAAATATTGTTCAAGTGGCGGTATGTGGCCGCCACGGCTATTCTGAGAATGAATGAATAAAAAGAGAGAGAGAGAGAGACGAGTGGTGCGAGGGAGACAGGTGTTGTCGGATGAACGTCTGGATGCAGAAGGGGACCCCCTCTGTATCAATAGCGCCGGGAAGGGCCAACTTCGCGCTCGGCATAGCGCCTTGTTGGTACTAATATAGAGGCCGAAAACAGAAATTCGGCAGTCAGCCAGCAACGCTTCAACCGACACCACCTCTGCTCTCCCGACCGCTCTACCTCGCTCTACTTTAAACCGACTTGCATTCTTCTTACTCTGACCACCGCCGACCCTTGGACCACCCCCCGGACTACCGCATTACCCTCGCATTACCACGGGACAAGGCCCGCAGAGCAGCCACAATTTGCACAAAAGTGTGATTTGTGCAAAGGGATTTGTACGACCGCAGAAGTTTTGTACAAATGGGATTTTTGTGCAGAAACAAATATATAACAAAAGTCGGTGTCGTTCCTCCCTGCAGAGGGAACGACAGGTCGTGTTTCCCTCCCCTTCAGCCCTCTCCGCAGATCGGGATCAGTTGCCCCTCTACAGTCGTTTGTGTGCCATCACGTTTGGTACAAGCTCCATTTTAGATATGTTTTCTTTCACCCCTCACTCAATTTCTATCGCTTCCCCCACTCTTTACTAATCCCTGGTCTTGCCCCCGCTCCCACTGGACACCTATTATGTATCTTCTACTATAATTTTATATTATTGATAAGTATATTTTTAGCTCTGACGATGGAAGGATTGTTCCGAAACCTGTGAGCGTGAAAAATAAATGTGGTTAAAACAAAGTTTGATTGTTTCATTTGATTTTAATGGATAAAATAGAGATTGATATTAAAGCATCATACAATAGTATACTATTATCATTAATCACCCAATCAGCATTCAGCGTGCAGCGTTCATGAAATGCATCGAAAATAAGAAATAAATTGTAATTTCACATTGGAAAAACTCTGGGAGACGTGTGCGCATTACCAAACAAATTTTCATTGCCCCAAAACGCATTCCTATACCGAAACGTGTGATGGGAATCCCTTAAATAACGTAAAGGTGTTGATCCGATAACTGCCACTATTCTCCTTATAAAATCTTCCGAGTATCATTTAAACCAGTCCGGTCGGATATTTAACTTTTTCATCTGCTGAGGCAGGTTTGATCAACCATCCCGTTTTCCGCTCAGGGTCTGTAGTAGCGCGTGAAATGCTCGTTCCTCACCGGACCGTCAAGGAGCGGGTATTTATAACATAACTGTAACCGTACTATGGTATGATTCGGAGTTCAATAGCCTGACTGCATATAAAGACAGGATCGAAACACCCCTCTTGAGTGAGGAGGGGAGAGGGGGGAGGGCTTGATGATATATAATTCCTCATAAATAAATCCTATGTTGGTTTTTTTTCGTAATTATTTTATATTTTTCCCTGGATCTTGGAACATCATAACACTGCACCAGAGATTAACGACCAGACCTAGCAACAAGTTACAATTTGACCATTGATTAAAGCGTCTGTGGCTAGTGAATATAACGTTGTAGGTTATAAAAAAAATTAAATATGAAAAACAAACTTTCATGAAAAATTGATTTTCTTTTATTATAAAAAGCAACATTTTAGGAAATTAACTTATTTTATTATCACATTAAAACCCGATAATCAAAGAACAAATCTACTAATTTCTGCGAAGTACTATTTCGCAAAAAAATATTATTAACAAATCCCATGGACAGATTTGCACGGCTTGTCACTGAAGCGACTCGTGTAAGTTTTCGTATGAACTATTTCTTATGACAGAAAATTTCAAAGGTGCTGAATTCGTATCGCATCTACAGAATTCATTTCGAACTCGCCCTCGGGCAGTATTAATACGGACATGGATTTTTTTAGCACGGAATTTGAATACCGCGCTTTTAAAGTGTGGTAAAATTACAATGCAAGTTTTTTGTCATATTATCTTATCATTTGTATGGCAGTTCACTGCGCGCACTTTATAGGAAATCGCCACTGCTTCCGCCACATAAAGACAAATCTATTGATTATAGTAAAAAAATAACAATACATGATAATTTATTGGTAGTCAATTATATATAACAACAGAATCTTTTGGCTGCAAAAGCGACCAATCTAGTTATATTTAACACATGGAAAATAAACAAATAATATGTAGGGTAAATGAAAACATTTAAAAAAAGATCGCTTTGATAATAAATGTAAGAGAAATCATAACACAAAGAAAATTAAAAATATATGTTTCCGAAAGATGAAACAAATTACACAAACAAACATGAACAATATTAATTCCATGAGAATATAATTAAATCAATTACTTCAGGGGGCAAGAGGTTAACCTGATTAATAATGTCACTAATTCAGATCAAAACACAACAGCGGGCTTTACAAGTACGTATCGCGCGCCGCTCCACAGAATAGTTCCGCAATGGACGGCGTTGTTAATAATGATTTTGAAGTGAAAAATATAACGGAAGAAAATAAGTCGCTTCTCGTAAACATGGCTGAAAAAAATGATGAATTCAAAAACAAAATGCATTTCTCTAACATTAATAACAAACATGGAGAAATAAAAACACCTATTCCGGCACAAGACATCACACGCCATAGAATTAAAACAGCACAACTTCACTGGAAGGAAATAAAAGTACGTATTTTTGGAGATGAAGCGGGCCACCAAATAAGAAGACATTTGGAAAAAAATTTTAAAGGTGTGGATTGTTCCAGCTATATTTACCCTGGAGCAACCCTCGACTGGTACACGGCAAACATCATAAAACAAAGTAAGAACTTAAACAAAAATGACTTTGTAATCATACTAGCCGGGGAAAATGAGACATCCCCTAAAAACTTTTTAAGCAACCTGTATTATACTCTTCGACAATTAGCCCATACAAATGTCCTGATACATCCAGTTATTAAAAACAAATATTTAAACATCTATAAATTGAATTCTGAAATAAAATCTCATATCTCAGAATTTAAAAATTATTGCAAATTTACTGGGCCCATATTGTACGAAAAAATGAATAGTCATACAATTATCAAAATGATGACCTTAACAAGATCACGTATAAAAACTGAAATTGATAAAATATCAGCTTATAATTTTGAACACCCACATCCTTCAGAGCAAAACCCACAAACTCGAGAAGAAAGGAATCCACTATATGCTGAAAATCAAACAACTTTTTTATGAATAATTCGACAAGTAAACAACCTTCCACCCAGAGCTTTCTTGTTCATAAAAATATTTCTTCAGAAAAACTGGAAAAGCACATCAGAATAAACAAAATATCACGACATAAACATCCAACTACATCAAAGGGAAAAACCTCACTCTCTTTTATGTACCTAAATGTGAGAAGCTTGAAAGGGAAACTTGATGATATCAAATACCTACTGAAGTCTACAAACTCGAACTTTAATATCATCCTCTTGTGTGAGACCTGGCTCAAAGAAGCGGACCTGAAGTACGTCAATTTAGAAGGATACAAACACGAAGCATCCTGCCGGCCGTAGGGAGCTGGGGGCGGAGTCTCCATATTCATAAAAGATTCCTTAGAATACCATGTTATTAATAACACTTGCGACTCCGACAATAACTTTCTATGGCTTCATGTAAACAAGCTCAATATAAAAATAGGCTTAGTGTATAAAAAACCAAATACTGTTTTCAAAGACTTCCTGGAGACACTATCCAGTCATCTAGAATCATACAAAAGAGGTATTGTATTTGGAGACTTCAACATAAATCTGCTTGACCCAACCAATACACAAACTTGTAAATACAAAAATACTATTAAATTAAATAATTATACTCTTTTGAACAAAATAAACAAAAAACACGCCACACGCATCACAGAAACTACAAACACAATCATAGACCATATACTTACCGATACAAAACTATCATACTCATTAACGAACTGTGATAATTCCATATCTGATCACAATATACTACTTCTTGATATAATCCACACATATGTTAAGAACACATCCTTAAAGTCGTCCCAAAAATATACACAAATTAATCTTGATAATCTAATGAATGATATCATCCAACATCCTTTTAATCTTAATATGAATGCTGAATCGGTATCAAATTATGATAATCTTGTAAACTACCTTAGAAATAAAATTGATTCCAATAGCACCACTAAAAATATAACAAAAAATATAAATAACCCAGATTGGATAACCAAAGACCTTATAAAATTAATCAATAAAAGAAATAAACTACATCTGAAACTAAAAAGACAACCAAACAACATATTATTGAAAACAGAACTCTTAAAAGCAAGAAATAACATCACTACCGAAAAACGAAACTTAAAACAAAGGCACTACAGTGATCTTTTTAAAAAATGCGAAAATAACAGTAAAAAAACTTGGAAGTTAATGAACAATATTCTTAAGAACCAATCTAATACTGCGCATAATTTTTGTACTAAATTATTAATTAATAATGAAATAATCACTAACAATGAAGAGATATGCGACAACTTTAACAATTTCTTTTGCAATATTGGCTCCTCCTTAGCTGATAATATACGTAATAAAGTCGTAGATAAACCAACCAATGAAATAACATTAGTACATAATAGTATAGAATCTTTATATCTTAAACCCACAACGGAATTAGAAATAAGCAAAATATTAAAATCATTAAAATCAAATGCGAGTGCCGGTTACGATACAATAAATTATAAGACAGTGCTAAGTCTCTCCACGGAATTGGTTCCTATATTATCAAAATTAATTAATCAATGCTTCAAAGAGGGAACTTTTCCAGACGCCTGTAAAATTGCCAAGGTGATACCAATTCACAAAGGTGGGTCCAAAACGAACACCTCAAACTACAGACCCATCTCAATCTTGCCAATCTTATCTAAAATTTTTGAACGTGTAATTTACGAAAGATTAAACAATTTTCTGTTAAAAAAATCATTCTTTTATAAAAAACAATATGGCTTTAGAAAAAAATCGAACACACTAGCGGCAATAAACGACTTAATCAATAAACTTAGGAGCGGCATTGATGGTGGAAATTATATTTTATCTATGCTAGTTGACCTTCAAAAAGCCTTTGATACAGTAAGCCATGATATACTTCTCAAGAAACTTGAGAAAATTGGTGTAGTTGGTCCTGCTCTTAATCTATTTCAATCATATCTTAGTAATAGAAAACAATTCGTTAGCATTAACAATCAAAATAGCAACCACCTTCCAATAAACTATGGAGTTCCGCAAGGATCCATACTAGGACCTTTACTGTTCCAAATTTACATCAATGATATTTCGCAATTAGATATAAACGGTGAAATTTTTCTATACGCAGATGATACTGCAATATTCTACTGGGGTAAAGATCTAGACACCTTACTAGAAAATGCACAAAGTGACCTAGAAAACATTTACAGTTGGCTCCAATCAAATATTCTAACAATGAACATTAAAAAAACAGGATACATGATTTTAAGCTCAACCCGTAAAATAATTCCTCCTCATGTACCCTTAAAAATTGAAAATAACGATTTGCAAATCTTGATACAGGAAAAATATCTTGGGCTGTGCATCGATACGCATTTAACTTTTAAACAACACATACAAGATGTTAAAAATAAAATAACACCCTTGATTAACGTATTTAGCCGGTTATCATATCTATTACCAATTAAATTTAAAAAAGTCTATATTATAGTCTCGTACACTCACATCTAAATTACTTAATTGAAATCTGGGGAAATGCGTATGAAACATACATTAATGAATTACAGGTAATTCAAAATAAGGTAATCAAAAAATTATTTCACTACGGACCCAAAACATCCACAAAAAAATTATATTCGGAAACAAAACTGTTAACATTAAGAAAACTATATGAATACAATATATGTCTACTTATATACAAAATAAATAATAAACTCATACATACAAATACAGAATTTATTAAAACGTCACAAGTACATAAACATTTTACACGACAACACGATAACATACATTTAAACACCATCCATACCAACTATGGTAAGCAATCCATTAGTTACGAGGGAGGCAAATTGTATAATTGCCTTCCAGATGACATTAAAAATGAAAAAGTGTGAGTAAATTTAAAAAAAAATTATTCATTTTTATTCATAAACAAGAAAATAGTGAAAGTGTATAGAATTGTATCTTATAATAATATTGTATGTAGTGATTAATCGAATTGTATGTAATTGAAAATTCTAGTTAAGTAAGTGAAAATGTTATTTTCTTTTTTCTGGAATAAAAATTTAATAAAAAAAAAAAAAATTTTACTTTTCTGCGTGGAGGCCTGGAGCGGAGCAATACCTTCGCTCCGAACTACGCGTTATCACTATTAAATAAAACACGTGACCACCTTATTTATAACTGGTTCTCCCGGAGAGGTGTTCACGAAACGTATAATAAACCATCTACAATATCCGCCATTCTTACCCCATACTCCTCAATCAAAATATTATATTTCTGTAATTCTTACATTTAACTCTCAATTGAAAAGAATTATAAATAGCTACTAGGTAAACACTTATATTTTCTAGGCTGGTAACACCAATCCCCACTTGACATCTGTCAGTGTCGGTGCTTTGACATCTAACCTACAAACCGACTGTATTCTAAAACATTTCGTATTCTTTACGATCTTCTATCAAATAACTTGCATCGAGACAGTTTATTGAACACACATAAGTCTATTCCACTCAAATCAGAGGTGACTACAATATAGCAATTATTATTCCACACAAACGACATAAATCGAATAAAATTATTACATTTTCTAAGATTCTGACGTGTAATGTATAAATCGTTCTAAAATGAACAGAACAGCTCTCCTACCCTAACTAAATACATTTTTCTATCGATTTTCTTGTTTTAATTAATGATTTATAATCGCCATAAACTTTTAATTTATGATAAACGTCTCAACATTTTCCGGCTACTTTGGTAGTCGTCTGAGTAAGGTGTTTATTATAAGGTATTTAGCGAATATAATTGAAAATTAAAACATGGAAATAATGATGTTTTATTATCTTCTTTTTTATAAAAAAATAACAAATAATGATATCCTCACTGAGATTTCCCGTGTTGAGGATTTCATTAACAAAATACGAAATTAAATTATATTAAATTGATGTGATTGCTGAACAAAAATAAGTATTTGTACAGTTTTAAGTGCAGTTGAGTGCTTTCGGTGTTAGTCTGTATTAGGTGTTAATATATTGTCTATTTCAGATCTCCCTATGTAACGTATCCAGTGTTTTATTTCATTTTTAAGGAGAGTGGGAGTTTAGTACCATAGTATAAAAAGTTTTTTTTGTCTAAATGTTGTGTTTGTGGTTCCTTGTTGTATGTGTTTTTGACTCTGAGATCTGTTGAATGTTTCTAATATGTGTGATTGTTGGTACTTCTTGTTTTTTTTGTATTTATGAATGTAAAGAATATTTTTTTATCGTAGTATAATTATTTTATTGATATAATGTTAAGTTTGTGGAAGATTTCGTCAGTGCTAGTTCTTACACGGACTTTAAGTATAATTTCATGATGGATTCTTGTGTTCTAATGAGTAAATTAAGAATATTATCATTAGCACTGCCCCATCCGATAATACCATATTCTAATAGTAATTTGCAGAGAGCCATGAAGATCTTAAGGCGATATAACCACTCACAACTGAAAAATAGTCATTTTTGAAACGAATTCTAGACGTGTTGACTCTTTTCTACAAAAAAAAACATAAATTGATTTTGAAAGAATGTTATTTTAATTAGCATAGTAAGTTTGAAATTTTTAATAATTATAAATATATTTTTATGTAATAAAGTTCTTCCGTTGGTCGTTGCGCAGATTTTTACATTTTAAAACGAACGTTTGTTATAAAACACACATATTTCGTATCACCTAATGATACAGTAATATAAATCAATACATTATCTAGCTTGGCTACTTTTCGGAAAGTCAATTTTAACTTTAAATAAAATCATTAATTAAAAAATTCCGAGCACCAGTTTTGCTACGAAACTCCTTCAATTTGTCTATTTATTTACGCACGTACTAATCGATATATTTCAGAATTTTTTACTCACCTACTGTAATTAGATATTATTAAATAATTTTACATATTTAGAAAAAAAATAATAATTGAAAAAGTGCAATATTCTAATAAATTTACGAACTCACATTTGCCTATTTTATCTAGTTAGCGCTATACTTCTTTACACTGGTCAAATCGCCACTAGCTGGCAGCTGCCCAGAGGTGGCAGCGGATAGACGTGTCTTCGCGGCGCTCTGATTGGCAACATTTTTTACGAATTATTTGGTTAAAAATTGACAGAAAAAGACGAAATGAGAAATCTTTCACCCGAAAACACAAGTCACAATATCAAAAACATTTTTGGAATAAATATTTTTTAGAAAAACATTGATTAGCGATATATTTATAAATGCATGTACCTTATATGTATAGGGTAGTCCGAACGAATCAATGGTAGTTTTTACTATTGCAAATATATTAAACGGAAATAAGCGGATATTGACATTTATTTTTTTGACATTTTTAGTTATTTACAGTATTGCGGGCTGTGGACGCATTTGCGCACCGATGCGTGAATTTTTTTTACTTTTTCTATAAGTGAGTTTAGGGAAACACTAACCGGCTAGCCTGGCTAAACAATTTACTCGTTCATTTCTTCAATTTATGGATATGATTGTCTGAAAATATGAGTTTAGTTCTGAATTATGTCGAGTCTTTGATCATTCAAATCATGCGCAGTTCATTCCTCATTATATAGTAATGAGTTTTCATTATGTAGTAATGAGTTTTGCGGTTTTATTTTCTTTCGAAAGGGAAGTCTTATTTCATTTCTTCTTCTTGTAGAATGGTTATGTCTGTGTTGATGTTTATTAATTTTTTACAAGAATTCAGAATTTTGATGGATTTTTATTTGCACAAATACACACGTGCGATGCAAACCTTGAGCCCTGTATAGCTCGTCTATTCTAAATAAATCATAATCACAAAAAGGAACTCCAGGACATTAATAATGACTTTCTATCTTACATAGCAGTATATTTCGTTTATTTTCCAAAGTTAGTTTTCGTAGTTAAAATAATTTTCAAAGTTTCAATTTTTTAAAGCTCGCAAAAATTCTCTAAATCTATGACCGGTCGGTTTTGATGAGTTTTGAGGTTAGAATATCATATTTCAAAACAAAGATGAGCTTCACCATACATAATTGTATATTCTATTCATGTTAAACCATAACTAAACATAAGTAAAAAATGTATGTACCTTTTTAGAAACTTCAACTCTAAGAATAATAATACTCATACCAATAAAGTTGGTTATTTACAGGTGAAATATAATAAATGTTAGTAATTATTGAATGGAACACTAGTATATATTGATTAACTTGGCAGGTTTGCGATAAGCCGACGTAGCTCAATGGTAGAGCATCTGACCGGATATTAGAAGGGTGTGGGTTCGAGTCCTGCCGGCGACATTTATCTTTTCTCGGAAGGTTTTTTCAATTTGGATGAGTGTTTCAGGCTAATAATTATTGTTTATAAAAATAATAATAGTATTGAGTATTAACATTATTATAATATCCGTATTGATAATTGGTTTGATCGTGAATTCCCTAATTTCTTTCATGAACTTAAGTTAAAATTATGCCAAAACTAAACAAATACGTATTTAAAATACAAAACAAAAGCGAAAAACATGTTTTTCATACTAATTCAAAACCTATATATATTAATTAAATTAGCCAAAAACATACGACCTGTTTCAAAATATGACTGCCTCAGAGCACACTTATTTTTTTATAATATTTATATCCAAAATCCAAAATTGCGGAATTAAATAAAGTGTAAAATATAAAGTCTTCAATTGCTTGTCATTCAATATTAATTTTTGATTTTTTTTTTATTTAAACAATAAAATTATTTTTTACATAATATGTATGTTTTTTGATTTAATGATAATGTCCTCTATCAAAAAAAACCGTTTTGTTTAGTTTTGCTATTTGTAAAACAACAAATAAATTGACGTAACTTGTAAGGGAGAGACGAAAATATCCGAACCCATCCGTTGAAATACTATACGAGATAAAGCAGGAACAAACTTGAAGTATTCGAATGTTTTGTGAGTTTTGGGTATAGCTTTTTTTGTACCTGAACGTACGGGATACGGCTTGTTGCGTTCGGGCGATGACATAGCAGCGCATTGCGTACGTTCGTATGGGTAGGGAGGTTAATATTTTTATTATTTTTCTTTTAAAATAAAATGGGAAAAAAAATTATCATGTTTTGTTTTTTAATATAAATATTTATTTTCAAATCAAAAAACTTCTTAGTTTCGCTATTTGTAAAATTAACAACAAAAAAATTTACCTTCTTGCTTTTCCATTTTGAATTAGGTACATATTATTACAAATTTTGTATGAAATAAATCGCGGTAGATGCATAATACTATATATTTGGTTATTTTCCTTTTCATGTTTACGTACTTCCATGCCCAAGATCCGAATAACAAATTATTCGGTAAAAATGCTGGAACCTAGAATTCATCAATAATTTCATTGGAACCACACTGTACCATACGTGCGACAACCGCTTTTGACGGAAACATTAATTTTAGCGAGGCTGTGCGTTTTAAGCTTAGCCCAAATTAAAACTAAACGTTTACCGAGTTGGATTGGAAGCAGCTTTTGAATGTTTCTGCCGCCGCTTGAAATGGCATTAGCCGTATACGATGGCCACACCTGAATGGTCATGTACTTTCCCACCTTCATCTTTCCCATTTCCTTCGCTTCCATCCTTCATAGTTCCATTGGCTTCAGGCAATTAAGCCTCTTGTGCGGTGTCCAAATGAAATTGAAAGTATATGAATTGCTCTGTTTTCAGTGAAGAAAGCTCGAGGTATTATGGATCATTGTATCGTGGAGAAAGTCCTCATCAAATCAGAACCAGGGACAGAGGAAGATGTGGAAGGAGGACTTCCTTGTAAGGAAATATACGTCAATGTCCCTAGTATAGATCAAGAATGCTTGAGACCATCTCATGCCAATAAAAAAACAGGTAAAACCATAGTCTTCTTGATATTTCTGTATGTTTTTATTGATCAACCCACATAGTTTTCTGCCATTAACACTTTCTGTTGCATGCTTCGATTATGTAAATTTCGGGGGTCCCTTGTAGGGTGTGATTGAATTTATAAATGTGGTTTAAATTTCGTACCTAGTGGCTGATTATTTACTATGATTTGAGGAACAACGGGAGTCTGTGGAAGTAATACTCTGACTTTCCCTTAACACCAGAAAGTGGATTATTAATAATATAAATATTTTAAGTTGAAATAAATATCAAATAACGTCGACACGAGATTGAACCGTGGAAGCGAGGCGAAGAAGGATCGACTGAACTAACTGAAGTGTTGTATCGCCATGAATTTGGATCTAGGAGTCGAGCAGCAGGGTCAGCCGAGGGCCATCTCTGGTGACTGGAGATGCTGCTAATATAGACTGCTGGTTTTTGTGTGAGTAACTCTGTGCCCTGTTCGGCTACAGGACACACCACCTTTTCACATTTTGTACGAGGGTGATGACAAATTGTAGTGTGTAACCACATCTACAAGTTAGCTAAAAATAAAATTATTTGTGCTTGCTAATTATATTGTGTCTTCTCTTCTAGGTGCAACTTTGAGAACAAAGAATTCTATCCAAAAAAGAAAACACACTGGAAAGGAACCAAAATCTAAAAAGAAAACATTTCCATGCACCGAATGCGGTCAGAAGCTTTCCTCAAAGACCGTTCTGATAGTCCACATGCGAACTCATACAAAAGAAAAACCATTCTCGTGTTCGTACTGCAACTATACGTGCGCTGAGAGGTCCGTCCTGAAAAGACACCACCGAATTCATACAGGCGAAAAGCCATTCTCGTGTTCAGACTGCAATTATTCATTTTCAGATAAGTCAGCCTTGAACTGACACTTACTGGTACATTCTGATCGAAAGCCATTCCCGTGTACGTACTGTAGTTATTCCAGTTCGGGAAAGACCGCGTTAAGGAATCACATTCGTACTCACACCGGTGAAAAACCATTTTCGTGTTCGTACTGTGCTTATACTTGCTCGAGCAAGTCTTACCTAATTATGCACTTGCGTACACACACAAAAGAAAAACCCTTCGCTTGTACTTATTGTATACAATCATTTTCAGATAAGTCAGCGTTGAATAGACACTTACTGGTTCATACACGCGAGAAGCCATTCTCGTGTTCACTCTGCAGTTACACGTGTTCTGAAAAGCCATCTTTAAAGAAACATCTACGCACCCACACAGGCGAAAAACCTTTCACATGTTCGTATTGTACGTATGCGTGTTCAGATAAGTCGGCTTTAAGGAGGCATTTGCGTATTCACAGCGGGGAAAAGCCATTCTCGTGTCCTGAATGCTGTTATTTGTGCTCGAACAAATCAGACCTGACTAGACACTCGCGAACTCATACGAAAGAAAGGCCGTTCTCGTGTACGTTCTGCCCGTATTCGTGTGCGAATAAATCAGACTTGAATGTACATGTTCGCATTCACACTAAAGAGAAATACGTTGCTTCTCAACAAGCGTAGGTACTTATAAATACGTGCTCAGCTTAGCGTCTGACTTTAACGGTTTTGTGTGTTTGTCAGAGTACTAAGCTGTATTATAAATTCGTTCATTAAAAGACTGCATCGACTTGAGAAAGAACAATAATAATAAATTGGTTTTTATACGGATTTAGGTATAACTTTAAGTATTTATATTTTAATCTTCGCTGTGGAAATAGCTTAAATTGATTGTTTTCTTTGTTGCAAAAATATGTCATCCTTTTCTATAAACTATAGCTTTGTGAGTACGATTCATAAAAATGAATCTTTGGTACGAGCGCAGTTCCGCTTAGTTGATCCAGGCTGTTGTCGACTCCCAACAGGAGAGGGCACCAGAATTAGATTAATAGTTTACCTGCGCATCTCCTATGATAATGTTTTTTTTAACATTTTTTACGGACTGATTTTTTATTGATAAATTCTAATAAATATTTTATTTGTCTAACAATTTTACTAACACTGCATTATTTTTTTAATAAGTTGACAAATCTTGTACAACTAGTATTTAAGTGTATGGGTGCAATAAGTCATCTATATTGAAAGAGGCTTGTACGTTCCTCACAACTCTACTCGTGGGAGATCTCATGTATTGATGTTCCTAAAGTGAGAACTTCTGGTTATCAGAATGCGCCAATCAGCAGAGTTATCCAACTTTTCGATGTTTTATCGACTATTGACATTTGTAACGTCACTTATAGACAGTTTATCGACTACCTTTGACGCATGTTAGTAAAGCTGTTCCCATGGCTCTTATGTTTTTTTCTGTTTTGTTGTCTTTTCCTATGAATCATTTTAGCACAATATCATGTCTGGCATGGTGGTAGATTATCATAATTGGTACTTATGTTTCATCATGAATATACACATATTATGTAGGTACAGGTACTTTACAAAGGGAAGAAAGGAGTGTAAGGTGCATATGCGACGCGAATGTGAATGGAAGAATAATCCGGGGACGACCGAGGAAGACATGGCACGATCGAGTGAATCAAATACTTGTCAGAAGTCGGAAAAACAGAAGAGAATGTATGAAAGTGAATGAAGCAAGAAATGTATAACAGGATCGAATTGTTTGGCGGTCCATCCTCTCTGCTTACCCCTGCGGGGAAACGGCGTGATGGCTAGTTAGTTAGTTAGTCACTTCTACTATTTGTTATTGCTTTTGCTTGTTTACGAATATTTTTTAACATTTCTCTTTTAATGTACCTTTTTGTTTTACTCTTTTAATTTCGGTAATAAAAATAATAAATAAATAATTACAATTCCAGTCATACTGGATAAAAACACTCCGCTGTTGTTGGTGTAGCGCAGCCAAGCAGGGGTTATTGGTTAGTTTTCCTAGGCTTTGTGATAAAATAGATGGTAAAGGGATTTTTAAAATTAAAGTCATACATATCACATCAGAACAAAAGGTTTCTATCTGGATCAAAACAAAAGGTGCACAACTTTTATTTTTAGAACTTAATAACAACAAATCAAACGTACCTGAACACCATTCACATTCATTTATATTTTTATACATAGTCTTTTACCAAATAAAAATAATGCCCTAAAATACGTGAATACCTCAGCACAGGTTCTTCCAGTGAGGTATTCACGAAACACAATTACCCGCCATTCCTACCTTACACTCTTCAATATAAATACTTAATACTTTTATTTTTAAGATGCTTCTGGATGAACTTGATTCATAAAATAAACATTTCGAAATATGTTGCAAAGTTTGAATTTTTTAGTTGGTCTAAATAAAATGTGTTTGAAATACTTAAAATCTTTCCACAGATTATCTAAATGAGCTGAGGCAAGCAGTCCACGATGGCACGCTGGCACCAACCCTGATGCATTATGGATTAAGGCATCAAACTCTCAAGAGAAGGATGAAAGTAGACCGACTGCTACAGAGCGATCCCTCTGTGCTTAACCATGTATGACTGCGTTACAAATGATCATTACAAATGGGTTGCAATCTTTGGAGCACAGACGTCGGGTGGGAATGCTGTCCTTGTTCTACCGGTATTTTAATGGAAGATGCTCCGAGGAACTAGCGTCATTGATCCCTTCGGCACCGGTGCATAGTCGGGAAACACGCCAAACGCGCGTCCAACATTAGCACACGGTAGACATTTGTCACATGAGAACGGGTCGCTTCTACGACTCGTTCTTGTGTTCAACAGCTCGGCTGTGGAATGATCTGCCGGCCTCTGTGTTTCCTCCATCCTAATAACATGGGTCTCTTCAAGACCCAAGTTCACTCCTTCCTATCCTCTAAAAGATCCTCCACACAGCATCCCCAAAGATGATATAGGCCTTGAGGGAAATTATTTCCTCCTTGGTCTCTTGTGTGGAGTTACTGTAAAAAAAAAAAAAAACATTTTTCATTATGGATGCAATAATAATACATGTAGGTTTACGTGCTGGGGTTATTTCTAACAGCCCATATTTATTAAATATTCCATCGGACTCAGAGGCTAAAGAATAATTACATTACAGATCAAAATGACACGAAGGGACCAAAACTTTATTCATTTTAACGATGACAATTCAGTATAACAATCTACATTTGGCAATGGGAGAGGATGAAGAAAGTGTGGGGAAGTACCTGGCTATTGAGATCTAGTCGCTCGACATAGATTTCAAGCAACGTCAGGATTCTAAATGTCGGTCACTCGCCAAGGCTGACAAGTACTGACAGCATGCTCCACGCGATGAGATGCAGATTTATTTTTAGAGCGCACTTGAGGCGAACCTTCACAAAACTGCGGTTTAGAAATAGAGTCGTTATCATGTTTTGTTACATGCCTATTAATGTAGGTTACCTATGTTATAAAACAAGAATTTTTATAACCTAGGTATAACAGTAAGAAAAAAATATGTAGTGAAAAAAAAGTGATATTTATGTATAATATACGTACAAAAAGGCAAGGCCAGCGCGCGGGTATACTTGGGATTATTTCAAAGCACTTTCAGTTTACTTATTATCCAAACATTTTTTATATTTATTTTTATACATACTTTAATATCTATATTCTTCTTTAGTCGTTAACTCCTGCTAAATATCGTGACCTCCACTTCCCTGAAGTAGTGACTTAGGCTCCACTACTCCCCACCGTCCTGTGCTGTACGGAGAGCCGTGGACACCGACATTCCAAACGCATGTGAAACTTGCATCACTCCAATGCATCCGGTGAACTTCCACAGTTTCTCCTGCCGTCCACTTTGCCAGTGACCATAAGTTTCTCCAGGTTCGAGTTCTCACTTTGATGGAAAGTGCCCAAAATATCCAAGGTATATATCACACGATTTCATTTTATTTTATGTTACACATAAATAAAAAAATATTTTTTTTTACAGCGGGTTTAAAAAGTGCAATGAAGATCATCATAAATCATGTCTTATATTTTTAATATTTGAAAGCATGCTTCGAAAGTACTATTTATGTGAACTTAGAACATGAAACTGTTTTAAAAATTCGAATGAGTGAGTAAATGTGTCTTTAAACTGCTTTTCTGCGAACACGTATACGCGCATTTCGGACACGAGAACTGTTTTAACCCAGAGTGAGTGAGAACATGAGTATTAAGAGAGCTTTTCTGTGAACAAGTATACTTACATATCGAACACGAGAATGGTTTCTCTTTGGTGTGAGTAAGTAGATGAATCTTTAAGCTATAATTCCTTGAACAGGTGTATTCACATGTCGAACACGAGAAAGGTTTGAGACCCGTATGCGTGAGCAAGTGTACTCCGATATCTCCCTTTCGTGAACTAGTGTAACTACATAACGAACACGAAAATGGCTTGAGCCCAGAGTGGGTGAGTAAGTGCCTTTTTAGATAGTCTTTTCGTGAAAAAATATAGTTGCATTTGGAGCAAGGATAAGTTTTCACTTGAGTGTGAGTCAGCGAGTGCATCTTTAAGCTGTAACTTCGGGAACACACATAGTCGCAGTGAGCACACGAGAATGGTTTAAGCCCGGAGTGAGTGAGTAAATGTACTTTGAGGTCGCCTTTTCGTGAGCTAGTGTAAACACATTGTGAGCACGAGAACGGTTTCCCGTCTGCGGGTGTTCTAGGGCCAGCGGGTTTTCTTTCTGAAACATAAAATAAAAAAAATAAAACCTTATCTACTTAACACCGCATTGTTGGAAAATGTTACTAATATTGTTTATGTTCGGTATTCAATGGCTGTGTTTCAACCGATTTGATTCTTTGTCCTGCTATTTCTCTTTTGTTGTTTGCTTGTGCACATTTTTGTAATAGATTGTTCATTTTACTCTGTTATAAATGGAGCCTATCATAAAAATGGACAACTTACTCACTTCATATTCAGAGTCATGTTTATCCACGAAGTCAACTGTAAAAACTTTGTACCTTTATCCCACTCCTATGTTTCCCTCCACCCTCCCCTCCCCCGACTGATATAGTTTAAGCTAACTGATGTAAAACTGTATATTACTCATAGTATTTATCATCGGCAGATGAGATTTTATAATTGGCATGATTTATTGTTATTTAGATATAAATTATGGATTTGTTATTAATTTTCCAAAAAATAAATAAAATAAAATAAAAATAAATAAAGAAATGTGCATTGTTATTTTCTCTCTTTTCTACAAAACTTTCAATTCAGTAATAAGCAACAGTAATTTAGTCTAAGTACGAGGTTGAGCCTAGTTTAGGACATTATTTAATGTATTAATATCACAATAATATACAAAACAAACCAAAAAGTATGTTTATCTAGTCGAAAAATCCCACCCCTTCTGTCTACAATTCGTTCAATCAATATAATAAAGTCCAAGAATTAAAAATATGGACTAAATCGAGGACTTTGTCGAGACAGCCACAGGGTTCAAAATATCCTCTAATAATGTTTGTTTACGTAATGATTGTTATTTTTGACTAGATTGATTAACTATAAAATATACATTCGTATTGCTAATTCCATTAAATATTTGGCTATGACTTGTATTATTCATCACATAACCTAACATTAATCTCACTAATTCTATGTCCTAGGAATTATGATAATATTTTAATAAAAATCACAATAAGAGAGAAATTATTCGATATTAAAAATATGTAATTAAAAATACCTTGAGTTTTGTAGGGCACGGTTTCCAAACAATCCTTTTTCGTACGTGAATTCTGTTTTTTCATATTAGTGTCGGTAAAAATGGCTGCTGTATCGTCTGGTTCGATTTTGATGGCGAGATTTGGAGGCTGGCAACTCTGCCCAACTACAACCAAGAAATAAAAGTTGTCTAATTTGTTCCATAACACTATTTAATAATTTGATGCCGATCTGGTTGGGAGTGTGAACGGTTGCCAAATGTCTCTTCTTCGTCACTTGTCACTCGAGATCATACATTGTGATAATTACAGGTAAGGCTATTATTGCGCCTTCCCAATTCATAGTATAAATAATGTTAATAAAACATTAAACGGACAATACCAGATTTTAACAGAAGTAGTGGAATATATTTTTAAATGTTTTGTAATTAGAATTAAATATTGTATTAAGACAAAAATATGCTTATAAACTGATCTCAGGAACGATATATAATTCATCTGTGTTGAAAAGGGGCAACTTGTACGTTTCTAAAAACTATACTCGTGGGAGATCTCATGTACTGTTTTATGATCCGAAATTTTAAAGTCATTTACAAACTGTATATCGAGTTCACCTGACGCATGTCACAAAATGGCCGCAAAGCTGTCCCCATGACCCCTGTATATGTCTGTTTTGTTGTGTTTTTTCTATCGATCTTTTCTAGTTAAGTATCATTAATATTAGCACAATAACATCAATTATTGCACGGTCGATACAGATCATCATTGGTATTTTTGTTATTAATATACACACATAATACACTTAGTTCTGCTACCCGTTATTTCTAATGCTTATTTATGCGTAGTTTACTATCGACTTCTACCGTATTTTGGTGAATAATCGTTTAAATAAAAACGCTGCCTACCTGAAGAGTTGCCAGCAATGGTTTGATAACATTCCCTTTTAATTTGTGGCTCGCCTGTATTTATTTCCTTGTAGATGACCGCCGTGTCATCTGCTTCTATCTTGATAGTGACAAGCTTGGTAAGATCCATTTTCTAAACACCGGTGACTTTAATTAACTGAAACAACAATATTATAGTATTCTTCAATTATTGGTAAGGGTTTGCAGTCTGCAGTTCGGGTGTAGAACACAAATTAACAATATTTTAACATAACTATCACACGAACATCGACTTCACCATCTGATATAATAATTCAATAAGAGACACCAAACACAGTGCACCTATTTTCATATAACTTTAGTCTGAGAACTTATTTCTGGTGCTGTCAAACATAGTTGAGATCATTAACAAGTATTTAAACGTCTCTGTAAATATATTAAACACACTTTGTAGGTATTAATTACTCCGCAATACATGTATGTATTGGATAAAATTATTACAATGAATAAGTATTAATTTATTGAACGCCACAGAAAAAAATGTGATTATATTTGACAAAATTAATTGTATTACAACCAAAAAGGTCTAAAAACATGAATTTATTGGCATCATTTCAAACGTAACAAAGGTTCGTATGCAGCGCCAAAGACCGCATTAATGAAGATCTTTGAATCCTTGCTGATATAAAAATGTCGATTTCCAATGAACAAATATGTACGCAATATTTATGACATTAATACTCCTACAATACATTCGTTACTGCTATAATATATTATACAAAAAATGCTGGCCCATAATCGACATCATTTCACGTGTACACATAAAACATAAAAATTGTAAAAAAACAACACCATCGACATAACAGCACAATGAAAGCCGCAGAACAAAGTTGTCCATAGAAAACCACATCTTCCTTCAACTTCAAACTTCGATGCACCAAACATAATACATTTATTGCATCAGTGTTTCTATTATACAATATACCATATAACTAACTCTAACCATTTAAACTAGTTATTGCCCTTTAAAACGGTGTAGGAATCTACTGAATGGCCGTGGGATTAGAAATACTTTGCGAAACGTCAAAAACGCTACGTTGGAAGTCCATTTAGTCCATAGAAATCGTCAATTGAGATTGGTAGAGTGAGACGGATATGTGTTGAACCTGTCTAAACTCCAAGAAGGCGCTGACTCATCCTGAATGCTTTTTGTGCCGACTATATTTATATGTACAAAAACACTGATATAGCCTTTTGTAATACCTAAAATAAATGTCCGAATTCACCGAAATACTTTTCTAAAATGTGCATTTCAAATAATAGGAATTCCCAGACTGGACCGGCCATAAAATAATTTAGCACAAAGGCTAGCCGAACCTATTGTTAGAAAAATTGTAACTACTACATCGTAAAATAAAATAATCTTAATTGCTATTTTGAAAAGTCGGCAATTCCTTTGAGATTTTATGGGACGGCAATAAACACCTCAAAGGAATTGAGCCGCCGACGGAACGGCCCGCTGAACAATGCGGGTGATAAAAGAATACCTACAGGTAGACAAAGGACAGAAGGCTCTAGGAGACAGTCGGGAGCAGTCTTCCACCGAGGACAGACAGTCGGGAGCAGTCTTCCACCGAGGAAGCACGAGTCGGTTGCAGTAGTCCGCCCAGGACACACAGCCAGGTGAAACCTTCCGCCCAGGAAGGTTCCTATTATCGCTCCTTGGAGAGGCCGCCCAGATCCTCTACGAATGAGGGAATTTTACGCTTCCATCCCAGAAGGAAGTAACTGATCTTCGCCCTTCGGAGATCAACATCGGAGACAGCCCAGGCCTCTGATTATCGCCGCGTTGCACCTACTCCCGATCCAGAGGTACACGAATACCTAGTGCGAACGCGAGGACGCTGCATACAAAGCAGCCACTGGACCCTGGACAGCCATCACAAAAAGGGAAGTGCCTCTGACTCTAATGATAATTCCTAATAATAATTGTCAGCCAAGTGAATCTCTAACTTTAAACAACAACTTTTTCATACAAATAAGCCAGTGAACCTCTAATTTTAAGAATACAACTTTTTGTGTAGATTTAAGGAAGTAATTAGTTAATTTTAAGTACAAAGACTTTACAAGTCGATTTAAGTAATTGCCTATCTAATTTTATTGAATTAATTATGTCTAATTAAGATTAACTCTAGTTTTAAGACTAACCCCACGACTATCAAAATAAATTACTTGTAACTACCTAAGATTGAATTTCTGTTCCTCCCTTTTTGCGTTATTCCTAGAATTATACCCTCTGCCCTACACACCGTCATATCAACACGTTGGCTTATACAGAATGTAGAACACAAAAACATAGTTAAATACAATTACCTACAAATAAAAGTATAAGTTTGTTACTTATTTGGAATGAATATTCAGAAAATCTATTTATGCTATTGAGACCCTCGGGCCGGGGAGACTAATCCCCTTGTTATAGTTTTTTATTATCAATTTTGAACCCTATTATGAATTAATTTCGATTAACGGACCTTGGAAGGCCAAATTCAGAGATAAATCTATCTACCTCCAAGTTTACTAAATCGCGCATTCTTTCGTCACAATATTATTATGTACTTAATTGAAAATATTTCGAAATTTCTTCTGATTATCAGCACACTTGGGTAAATCGTGGAATTTCTTATGCCAAGAAATCATTTATATTAAAAAATAGAGGAAAGAATTATATTCACGTGTACATTATAATGATTAAATCTTAAAAAAACATTTTTATATTTTTCACTTATTTTTTATTTGACGTAATAATAGGTACCTGTACAAAATGAATACAATAGTTAGCCATTATCAAACGTAACCGCCAAAACCCTAACTTAACATTATTAGCTCCCAATCATCTCCGTTTGACGTAATAATAGGTACCTGTACAAAATGAATACAATAGTTAGCTATTATCAAACGTAACCGACAAAACCCTAACTTAACATTATTAGCTCCCAATCATCTCCGTTTGACGTAATAATGGGTACCTGTACAAACGAATATAATAGTTACCTACGTAAGTTTGTATTCTTAAAACTAGATTCACTGGCTTAATTATACAAGAAAGTTGATTCTTAAAGTTACAGATTCACTTGGCTTAATTGTAAGGGAAAGTTGATTCTTAAAACTAGAGATTCACTGGGCTTAATTGTACGAGAAAAAGTATTTACGAGAGTATTCACAGGGTGACAGGGTGGGAGAATTATATGGTATGAGAGTTCAGAGGCACTTCCCTTTACTGATGGTATACAGGGTCCAGAGAGCGGCTGGATATGCAGAGTTCTCGCGTTCGCATTAGGTATCTAAGTACCTCCGGATCGGGAGTAGGTACAAACGCTGCGATAATCAGAGGCTTGGGCGGTCTTCGGGGTTTGATCTCCGAAGGGCGAAGATCACACTTCCTTCTGGGACGGAAGCGTAAAACTCACTCGCGGTGCAGAGCCTGGGCGACTTCTGCAAGTAGATCTCCGAAAGGCGGAGATCGTACTTCCTTCTGGGACGGAAGCGTAACACTCACTGTCGTCAAAGGACCTGGGCAACCTCTCCGAGGGGCGAGAATAGGTACCTTCCTGGGCGGAAGCTTCAAGCCAACTGCCCTACCGAGAGCCCCGTTCCTGTGGCCATCTGTAGGGATCTTTTTATGACCCGTATTGTCTGGTGATATAATGCCGACTTTCTATCTGGGTCCTTTATGATGTAGTACTTTACAATGGTTTCCAGCTTGAACAACAATATACGCGGCTAGCCTTTGTGCAATTTTTTTATGGCCGGTCTAGTTTGGGAATTATTATTACTTGAAATGCACATTTTAGAAACTAAGTATGTCTGTGAATTCGGTCATTACTTATAGGTATTACAAAGGATATATCAAGTTTGGAATTTAAACAAATAATGATCAGCGGAATGCACAAAATTCATGTTACTAAGACGTAATTTCTTATCACATTTGGCTAGATCACTGAAAAAGGCCTAAAATAGACGTTTAACGCGAACCTTTAACAAAATGACAAAGAAACAAATTGGCGCTAATTGTTTATTTGTTAACAACCATACATTAAAATATTTATTAAACAACTGACTCTAAGTTAATAACAATGGTTCATATGCAAAGACTGATCGAAAACAACATCAGTTTTTAATTGATTGGAGATCGTCTCTTGAAAAGAACAGCTGTTCTTTTATTTATTTAAAGTTTATTTACGTAAACGTTGGAAAAATGCTCCAACGAACAAATCAAAAGAATTATACCTACCTAAGTACTATCGAATATTTAAAATAAGAAGCACGTTATTTAAAAAAATTCGAAGTACAAATTTATATCATTTAAAAAAATTCTTTCAAAACCGGATAAAAATGCGTTTGGCATTTAATTATATATATTATTATTTTCTAACTACAAAATTTCATTACTCTGGCAATACCAAGATCTCTATTGATGTTGATTGTTAAAAACTCGCATTAAACCGATCTGTATTTTTACTGTAGTTATTCATAGTTTCCATTTACTTAATAAATCAATAAACAATGAAACGAGGGAATTGTATTTCTGCGCTGTTGGCAGAATTTCGTGCAAGGAGGTTATTGTCCAATTAAGAATATAGTTACAACGAACTATTGAAATGTGACATCCACAAAAAAGAGTGACATCCAGAGAAAAAACATCATTGATAATTTTGTAACATTTTTATTTAATTTATAAAATTGATCTGTGAATATGATATATATTTTTGTAATCTAAACTCTAATAAGTGGTTTTTTCGATACACACATTTCAGAAAAGCATAAAAATCGCCTTTCCATGTAATTTTTTTGCTTACAAAACATTAATAAAAAGTCGTAAAATTGTCAAAGAATTTGATGTGGATCATTTCTTTTCGAAAAGTATCGCTGATTTCGGAACTAAAGTAAAATATATGCAATTGGATCATTGTGCTTTTTTAAACTTAGGTCATTTTCCTATAAGCCATCTTTTTTCAGCCATTTATAACCTTTTGAACGCAACGCCCCCAATCTTAGTCTACTCTTAAATGTCAGACTATATTATGCTGCAACAATTATAAGAGCATCGCATAAGAGCTATTATTTAATTATTATTTTTTTATATGCATTATCTTTATACTCATCTACAATCCAAAAACTTGTTCCTCTTTTTTTCTTTCTATGTATCATATACTATATTATGTATTATGCAATTTCATACATTTTTACATCATCCGAAATATAAAAACACAATGATTTTTTTTTCACAATATCATGCACTCATATTATAAGAGTATTATATTATGCACTTGTGTATTATGTATCATGTAGATCAGGCTATTACTATTTTTATAAAAAAAGTAGTATCTACAAATTAAAAACCTTTCCCTTTATAACTTCTCTGTGGCATGCACTTATACATTATTATACCTTCATATATATTATACATATGTTACACTTATATACCAACTATGCATCATGTTATTTTTTTCAAAAGTTCTGTACACATAATCATTTTAATGTTAAAATATGTAAAAGCCTTTTGGGGCGTTAATGAATAAATAAAATAAAAAATAAAATATATTGAGAAAAAAATGGAAAGAATTGTAAAAATGACTGACAAAGTTGCCCGCAAACATTTTGATGAATTGAATTTGTCGATTATTTCCCTGAAACTGTTTGTGATAAGTTACATAATATTAAAATAATTTTTTTCCGACACACAAATGTAATGCGAGGGAATACGTAAATTTGTTTTTAACTCTGTATTTAGTGGATTAACAGAGATTTAAATAATTTTATATACCATGTGTATACTCATTTGACAGCACAGGAAAGGGCGGATAAAAAATATAGGTAAACCTATAATGTACCATCTTCATCTTTCGAGTTACACATTTTTCCAAAAATAATTAATTACGGCGAAATATTTTGTATTCAATGGCAACATTACGACAATACTAAGGCCATTCTCTGACGGTCCGGTAGGGAATCCACATAAACCTCATGCGTGATACCGACGGGGCACTGCGCCATACATTTTAATGGGCTCTAGCTCAAGACTCGGGGGGGAAGCGGGAGCGGCGCGACATACTACAGTTATACCACAAGCGGGACAACAATTCAGTAGCTTCTCGGTAAACACGCCCCTAGTAAATCTATGCACTGCGTTTCGATCGTTTACGCGTCATTTATCCTTTGAATTCAAACACGGAGCGGGTATGAATTTTTGGCTAATAATGGAGGTAGAGAAATATGCACGCCTTTATAACTATAAATTACTGGCATATGCATTAAAGGGTTAATAAAACTCTTTCCTCGGCACTAACGCACTCCCTCATATTGGCATTCATTTTTGTAATATCCAACGAGCAACGCGCTGGACCAGTTCTTGGAATGTTTTTTTTGACATTCGGTACATTTTCCGGAATTTTACATCATCTTCGGACAGTTTCCTGGTAGCAACAAATAACCTACAATGAATATTGCGTTCATTGTAGGGGTGGACCCGAAACCTCCCCCTTTTTTGTCTCATTCGAAGGAATAAATAGAATACCAGAGCCCCGCCTTCACTTCATTCCCCCGACCTTTTGTTGATCTTGAGTTTGACAGATCCGATATCGGTAAACATAAGAGAAACTGCAATACCGACAATTTACCGGCCCCGCTACAAATCACTGCAGACCCGTGAGAGAGTCGATAGAGAAAATATCGCGAAACATTGCCTGCATTTTTGCAGCACCCGGTTTATGTCGATTCCCTACCGGACCGTCAGAGAGTGGCCGAAATGCTAAAATGACGTTTCATACTTTGTTTATATGTTCATGGGAAGAAGTCAAGCAATCTTCCATTGTTATTGCGGCAGTCCACGATGGAATGCTGATACCAATCCCGATGCACACGGTGGGCGAGCAGATATTAAGAATCACTTGAAGTGTGCGAAACATAAGGCTGGTATGACGGCGACTGCAAGCACTTCTTCTATTAAAACCATCTTTAAGAATGGTGATCCAATTCAAGAGGATTTAATTATTGCGGCCAAAGGGGCCACTTTTGCTTACGACACAGTAATGCATGACATGTGCTTCAAAACTTCTAATTGATCTCAAAATACTTTGAGCCAAAATTTGGTGCAGCGAGAGCTAAATGCGAAGCAATAATTTGGAATGCGCTGGCACCCTTGTCTGTAGAAGAATTACATACTGTCTTACAGAAGACGCCTTTCGTAAGTGTTACTAACGACACTTCAAACCAAAAAGAGGTCAAAATACCACCTATTGTTGTTAGATATTTTTTACCATTGGAAGGCGTACAAGTAAAACTGCCTGATTTTGAATCCGTTCATAGTGAGACATCGGAAATATTGGCTGAAAAAATAATTTCAACATTGCGTCGTCACGAGATTGAAAACTAATTGCATTTTGTGGTGACAATTGGAGACAAACGCCAATTTTGGAGGTGTAAATAAAGAAGAGCTTGGCGTTAATATTATTCTAATTGGATGTGGCGCACATATTGTGCACAATACACTTCAAAATGCCGTGGATAGTTTGCCGATCGAAATTGAAGCTCTAGTTGTGAAAATATATAAATATTTTCACATTTACACCGTTCGAGTGACTCAATTGAAAGAGTTCTGTGAATTCGCGGATATGGAATATAAAAAAACTGGTAAAGCATGGAAGCACCAGATTTCTTTCTCTGTTGCCGGGAGTCGAAAGAATTTTAAATATATTCGAAGGCCTGACGTCATATTTTCTTTCTCAAGAAAATTGTCCACGTGCAATGCGAGGCTTTCTTGAGAATGACGTAGGCGATATATATTTTTGGTTTGTACATGGACAACTAAATAATTTTAACAGGACTGTGCTACTTATGGAACAGAGTAAAGCAAGCGCAACAGACATTGTTTTGGAGCTAAAACGACTGAAATGTAACTTGCAGGAAAGAAAGGATAATAAAATTGTGCCGCAGGGAGTGAAACAATTATTGAAAAAACTTGACAGCCAGGATAATGTTAATAGATTTATGACAGAAGTAGCTGGATTTTACAGACGGTGCATTTCTTACATAGAATTATGGGAAAACAGTTGGTAGCGCCGAAATGTTTACATGGATTGGACTACATCATGTAGTAAAATGGGAAGAAATAGACAGATCTGCAGAAGCTACCATATATACGAAATACGCCAATCGACATGATGAGATGATCGACAGCAAATTAATATTGATAGTCTTTTTGATGAGCTGTCGCTCGCAAAAACTTTTTTAGGATCGAAAAATGAAGAATGGAGTTTAAAGACGACCCAAACTGATTACGTGGATAAATGGGTCCAATTATTCAAACATTTTCACGAGCAACACATTGATGCACCTAATCTGATTAAAATTATTTGTACATATTATATTTTTTACCTACCCGGGACTTCAGCACCTTTGGAGCGTGTTTCCTCAATAATGAATCACATTTGGCCGCATGCTGGAGTCGACTGTACGGGCGTTACAATACTCTAAATTAAATTTTGGCATTAGATGCAGTGACTTTTGAAATGAAAAAAAAAATGACAGAATATTAAAAACAATTCACTCCAGTGAAAAGTACAATTGGCACAATAACTAATTTCTAAATTTTATTTAGTTATTTATAAAATACATTATATTTCATGGAGACATTTACATGGAGTAGATACATTAGATCACCCACTTTACTAGTACTAGGCGGCTGCCTGTTCATGTCATGGTGACCAATGGTGACCACACATGTACACACACATACACACATCCTTATGTATGTATACATATACACACACATACACATGAACGAACAAATGAACATACACATATATACCCACACACCTAAACAATATATACACCTCTATCTGAATACGAGAAATAGGCTACTAACACTATCACAATCACCCATTAAAAAGTCCGCAAGCGCCTTCTTAAAACTCTGGTATTTAGTTTTTGCTTTTATTTCAATTGTTAAATTATTGAAGATTTTAGGAGCAAGGAAATTAAACTGTGACTGCCATTGATGTTTTTGTTGGTGGAATAATATAATTGGATTGGCTGGAATATCTAGTATTGTAGTTTGATTCGACAATATTTTTTTTGTATATTTAAATTTAAAATAGGAGGATATGTGTTTGATATATAAGGAATTTATATTGAGTACTTCGAAGTCCTTGAATAAGTCCTTCGTGGGGTGAATATAGTGTGCTTTGTAAATAGTACGCATTATCAATTTTTGAGCTTTAATTAATCGATTTTATATAGAGTGATTGACATAGAGAAAGGTATGCTGTTTTTAATTTATTTTTATTTAATATATTTCGTAATGATCTGAAGATATATAATATTTCGTATACGGTTTGTGACATTACTTACGTGTTCTTCCCATCGAAGTTTATTATCAATTATTACACCCACGTATCTAATGGAATCTACTCGTTCCAGTGAGTTGCATAGGCAATTTGAGAGATCTCTACAAGACTATATTTTAGTCCATGATTGATTGAAGGCTGACTTGGAATATTAGGACTAAATGTTAGATATTTCGTTTAAGTTATATTTAACGTAAGTAGATTGTCATCCAACCATTATTTAATATTTTTAAATATCAGTTTCGCTCTATGAAACGTTTCTTCCCATCTCTTACTTTTTAGTACTAGTGCAGTATCATCGGCGAAAGTGATTATGTTGCCATCAATCGGTAATCTACATAAGTCATTAATGTAAATGAGAAAAAGTGTGGGACCGAGTACACTGCCCTGTGGTACACCAAAATTGATGCCGGTTGGATAAGATGATTTACGTGATGGTAGCTTAATGCACTGCTTTCTGTCTGTTAGGCATGATTTGAACCATTCAAACGCCTTATTCTTTATTCCAATTTTTTGGAGCTTAGCTAGAAGGATTGAGCGAGAAACTGTGTCAAATGCCTTAGCTAAATCCAGAAATATTGCCAAACATTTATCACCTTTGTCTAGGGCTTGCGTTATTTGTGACGTTAATTCTAAAATAGCTGAATCTGTGTTTAGCCCTTCTCTGAAGCTATACTGGTTTGACGAGAGAATGTTGTATTTAGTAAGATGGCCGGTGAGTCTTTTTTAAACTATTTTTTCTATAATTTTTGATATCGATGATAATATGGAAATGGGTCTGTATTTTTCTATATTAGTAGGAGTTCCGGTCTTAAAAATTGGTTGAACTAAAGCGAGTTTGATGGTTTATAAAGGGTTCAATTATTTTTAGTATATTTGAGGATATTTTGTCGTGATTGCATGAGTGAGAGGGTTTTAATTATTTAATGGTTTTTGAAATTTCAGCGGAGTTAGTAGTCTAATGTGAGTATATTATTTATTTCACTGTTAGATTGATTGATTACATCGGCAAAAGCATTCTCATCCGTTGATGTCTTATTTAAAATTTGTGATGCTAGGTTTTTACCGATATTACAAAAATATGCATGTATGTTGTTGGTCACAGTATCTGGATGGTCTATTAGGGAGATGTCTTAGCCATTGATATTTAATTTATTGGTTGGTGGTATTGGGTGATCAGTGTTAGATATTTCTTTGATAATATGCCAGATTTTTATGTTATTATTACCGGCTCTGGACAGTTTCTCTTTATGGTAGTTTTCTGTTGTATTTTTAATGAGAATATTGCATATATTTATGTGTTTTTTATAAAATATTTGGGCTTGAGTGTCCGGATTATTAAGTAAATTTTGGGGAGCTTGTCTTGTTTTTTTAATACAAAAAATTAGGCCATCTGTGATCCATGGTACCAGTTTTTTTTTTTAAAGGGGATTCTTCGGTGACATCTTCAGTATGTTGCAAAAGGGTTTCAGAAAAGGTAATAAAAGCAACGTTTACGTCTGTGGAAATTAGAGTGGAGTGCCAATTTTCCAAGTTAATTATAGAAGTCAGTTTCTCGAAATTAATATTTTTCTTTTTTACATTACAACGTGATGTTCCGGTAATGGGTTTTTTATGCATAAGGCCAATTACTATTGAGTAATGGTCTGTTATGGTTGATTGATTAACAGTTCCCTGGGCATTTTTTTTTTGTTCTTAGAAATATATGATCAATACATGAATTAGTCTTATCAATTAATCTAGTAGGAACATTAATATGAGAAACAGGCCCGTGTTGAGTCATGAGATTTTTATAATCTAGTGTTTGTGTTGACATAGGCTTAAGTAAATCAATGTTAATGTCACCAATTACCATTAGTTCTTCATTTGGTGAACAGTCCAATAAGGCCAAGTCTAATGATTTAAGGAAGGATGAAATATTTTGGCATTATCGATTAACAGTTCAGAGATAATCGGGTCTAGCTCAGATTTAACGTACACAATTACTCCATCTGACTGTCTTATTATTTTGTATGTTGAACACTAAATCCTGCAATGTTTTTGTGAGTATAGTTTCTTTTGATCCAACATTCAGTTCAAATTATTAAATCAAAAATATTATTCAAACCGACAAATGTTACAAGTAGGTTATCATAGTTCTTATCAATGCTGCGAATATTAGTTGAAAATGTTTTTAATCGTGTATAAGGTTTATTAGTATATCTACACACTCTGAGGGATCATTGGTTTCAGGAGTCATCATGTTACCAAGGTTTTCTATTTGTAAATTAATATAAATCATTTGTTTTGACTAAAAAAAATTGTTTTTTCCGAATAATGTGTGTTAAAATAAAATAAACAGTTATAATGATATGTGAAATGTACAAAGATGTCATTAAAACGGAGCTTGAACATTTACAATCAATTTCTTTCCAAGTTTTATATAGTATTGAGATAAATGTATTAAGTGTTGCCAGTAAACCTTGAATGAAAATATAACTACAAATGTTGTTGCCGGTGGGGTATATTTGTGTAAATAAAAGGGGTGTTATTTGTACATATGATGAGAGTATAGAATAGTAAAGCATGAAATTGCATATTTTTACAGCAATTAAGTTAAAACCAGAGGAATCTGTTAAAGAAAGTATGAACACATTATTTTAGAACATGTATTGTTTATAGTAGCGTGACCCATATAAAAATATTTTAGTAAAATAGTATTTATGGAATGATATAAGTTTTTCATAATGAATATTAAAAAAAGCTTGAATTTGGACCAAATAAGGTAAATTATTGTAAGAGAATTTAACAGAGAGGTTAACGTTTTGTAGCCCAGTAAAAGTTGAGATACCTTTTATCGTCAGTCACAGTAATAGACGTTTTAGTCGATCAAGATCAAGAACATTGTTTATTTTAATAATTTTGGAGGTGTCTGTTTCCCTTAGTAGAATTTGTCCTGAGGTCGTCCAAGAGGGTTTATAGTTGTTATCCCTTGCAAATTTTTTCGTTTGAGATAGTAGAAATTTTCCCTTTTGTGTTAAATGTTCGGATACGAAAATGCGTTTGGCGTCTTGCGATAATCCTAGGTCCGTTGTATTTAACTTATTTGTGTTGATGTTAGTGGATTTCTTGTAAGCTTTGATTTTGTATAGGAAGTCATCACGAGAATGTTGTTGAACGTCGCTATTATAGATCTGGGATTTTTCTCTGAAATTTTCGGTGCCAGTCTGTAGATTTTTGTTATTTCAGACTGCAAAGGTATAGCGGTATCTTCATAGTTAATTATTTTTAATGTTTTTTTTAGTACTTCTACATTATTTTCAATGCTTGACTCAGGAACACCCCTTATATCGATGTTGCATATTTGGCTTAAATACTCCAGTCTATCAATGTTATCTTGTTGGGAAATAGTATTTCGTAGAACAGTATTATGGTTTTTAAGTTTAATAATATGAGTGTTGGCTTTTTCTGTGATGTTTCAATATTATTTATGCGATTTTTTAGTTCTTCATGTTGTTCCTATATAAATTGAATTCATTTTATAATTTCATTGGTTTGCGAGGTGATTGATTCATATTTCTGTGGAAACGAGTTGAATTTGGCTTCTACAAATTCCATTGTAGATGTTTTTAAATTAGCCAATTACTTAATAAATACCTATGAAGTTAAGAGGCCTTGATTATCGCCATCTGCCGTTCTAGTTGATGATTTTTCTGTGTAGTTTGACTGGACGTGTACACATTCTGATGGTTGTATTGACTGTTTAGCTTGTTTGACGATAGATGGCTCTTCATGTTCATTTAATAATATGTTACTACTTAGTTTGGTTTTGTTATTTTTTTAAGTTTTCATGTACTTTTTACACTTCCACAGAATATTTCGAGTATCACGGCGGGAGGTTTTCACAATTTCTGCGCAAGTAAGATTATAGTTATTTACACAAGCACTAGAGGATATAAAGTCAGATGGAGTATCAATACTCTTTTCACATACTCGTACGATGCACTGTGTATTCGTTGTAAATGTTTATTATCCGCGAGCTTTATATAAAAGGTGATTTCGAGATGGTTAATTTGATGTTAATAATGATAGTGATACAAACCATAAGTGCGGGAAACGTCGATTTATCCTAATCCCGAATACGGTACCCGAGGTCTGTCTACCTGCGACTAATCTAAATTCCGGGAATTTTGCAGTCGTCAGAAGGAGCCATCAGTTAAGGGGATTAACAGCAAACTAATTAAAAGCCACCGAGCCACAGTTTGGAGTTCACGAAGGAACCCGAAGAAGAGTTCGGATATGATTAAAAAGAGGGACTTTGGCCGAAGCAAGGTCAGTAGTGGACAGAGACGAGTCAGTAGAGACCGTCCGGCCAGTGGTCGTAGTCGAGACTCCCGTCTCCTACAAAGCAAGCAGGCCACTTGCATCCCCAGCCTGAGACGCTGCGGGAAGATTCGGCAGGAACCGCCGAACCCCAACGCCCACCGTTCGAGTGCAGTCGAGTGCCCTTCGCCTCCTGCCCTCCAGCGCCGTGATCCCATCAAGGCACATATCCACCACCGCAGGAATCACCACCGGACAGCAGTCGAGCGCCTCTCTCATCCTGCTGATCATCCTCTTGAACCTTCTGAAACCGGTCGTTAAGCGGAACCCGAACCGCGTGCCCGCCCGGCACCAGAACCTCCCCCTACCGGAAGTACCATCTGCTCTCCGAGGCTTCCAACACCAACAAATAGACGACTGGTAATCTCCCTACTGAACCCCAATGACCCCATCATGTCAATAGTTTCACTTTCACCAAGTTTCTTTAAAGGAGGCACTTTTTGTATTTTATGACAACCGACTCGTTTCAGAAGAGATTGACAATTTGTGACAGTTTTATAATGAAGACAAAAACACTGAAAAAAGCCACTTCGCCAGATAAAAATCCGCTGGTTTGACGAGGGGTCTCCGATTGCTTACTTCACTATCGTTTTTTAATGATATTTTACTAATTTAATGCAAACATAGAAATACGTCAACACGAGGCTGTAGGTAGATTGAGACTGACTACACATATGTATAAACTAGCCCATGAACAAAAAGCAATTGCTTTAACTTTATTTTTCCTTTGTTTTGTTTTTCCTAGCTGTCCTCCTGTCCCGGTTTAGAGCTTCATCGTTATGGCAAGTCTACCTATTATAATGTTATTATTTCCATCGTACTGTCATTGGATTATCAATGTACTGAACTTGTAATAATAATAATAATAATATTGTTGTCAGCATCGGGTGTCCCTACTTCTACTGCAATTTACTTTTGCGTCGTATGGGTATATATAGGACAAATTCTCCAATTCCCCGTATCTGTACGTAATATAACGCACAATTTCACAATATCGACATTCTTCACAATACCCTTTCAAAATATCGAACCTAAGTAATACGTACGACCACTAACTGATTGATGCACGATCCTATCTTCCTCTTCCTCTCCCCCTTCCTCCTTATTATTATTATTTTTTCTAATAAACATCTATATTTAACCACTGTTAGCATAAGAAACTTTGTTGGCTTACCTTTTTTTAATTTCTTTGTACGTAAATTTGTATTAGGAGCTGTTTGTTTCTTACAAATAAATAAATATACTTTGGTACTCATTTCTTTGGTCGTCCGCTCTCCAAACCATCACTTTCTTAATCTTATTCATGAAGCCTATACATCATCAGCCTTACATTCTTTTAGAATCTCCACTTTTGTATCATGGTAAAACCCGGTTTCAACACACACCCATCAGGAATCTGTTTCATGCTTCACTGTGAGAAAAGTTAAACTCTCCTTGTAATTTCCCCTAACTGTGCGTCCAGCCGTCCTCGGGGTACTTCTTCAATCTGTCTGTCTCTTGTAATGTTTGATCATTGGACGGATGACATTTCGGGCGTGCTGTGCGAAGTCTTTTTGAAGAAAGTAATTAGTGAACCTGGGTCTTGAAGAAAAGTATGTTATAGAAGGAAGGAAGCACGGAGGCTTGTTCCCGGGAAAGTCCAAAAGACTCCCGGGACGGAGGTTTCCACCGCTTACATATACTCATACATACAGTAACGTTGTTGTGACAAAGTGTACATTTATATAATTTATTAAATTACAAATAATTAATATTTTCACTTGGCCCAAACCACTACAAAATAAGGACAATTATCCAATGACATTACAAACATAAAATTTTTTTGTAATGTCATTGCAATTGTATAATTCTTTATTTTTACTACTTTGAAAAAAAAAAGATATTTTGGTGATTTAAGCCTAGAATACCGTTCTTCCTTAGCCCAGTTCATTACGCCCATTTTAAATTATGCGTTTTCTCCCATCTTTGTCATTCGGGGTAATAAATATTGCGATCACTTATAATAAACATATTTCCTGTTTCAACTGATAAAAACTATGCATAATTTGCTTTTATTGTATCATCAGCCACCAGTTAATTTCACGTAATATGTACCACGGTGCAATGAGATGTAAAATTTCTACAGTGATAAAAATATTTAAATTATTAGTAAAATTACTGCAGTATTTTTAGACTTAAAAAGGGCATTTGAAACAATCGATAGAGATAGATTAATAAAAAAATTAAGAAATATTGGAATTAACGGTAAAGAAATTAATTGGTTTGTTGATTATCTATCAGAAAGAACGCAAGTAACAAAATATGGTAGTATAATATCAGATCCACGTCATACTAGTAAAGGCGTTCCACAGGGATCTGTCCTAGGTCCATTGTTATTCATTATATATATAAATGATATTGTTAAAGTTTTAAAGCATTGTGCCATTACATTATTTGCTGATGATACATTGTTATATATAGCCAGAAAAAAATTACAGGATGCCATGGAAGAGATACAAAATGACTTAAATAATGTAACACTTTGGTTAAACATAAACAAACTTAAACTGAATGTTATGAAAACTAAATTTCTGATTATTGATAGTCAAGGTGGAACCGAACATGCAATACTAACCATTGATAACATAAAGATAGAAAGGGTTAACAGTATTAAATATTTGGGTATAATATTAGATGATAAATTAAAATTCGACAAACACTTCGAATACATATCTAAGAAAATTGCTAAAAAAGTTGGCTTCCTAAAAAGAATTAGGAATAACTTGGATCTCAAGACAACGCACCTTGTATACAATTCTATTGTAACTCCTCATTTAAATTATTGTTCTAGTGTTCTATTCTTATGTAACGAGGCCCAAAATAATAAACTACAGGTTATACAAAATAGGGGAATAAGGATGATTCTGAAATGTAATATCTTTACTAGAGTTAAAACTATGTTACAAAACTTAAATATGATGACAACCAAACAACATATAATATATAATACATTAACAATGATGTACAAACTTAAAAATAACATGCTCCCTAAATATCTGCAAACTAATATTATGTATCATGAAAATATTCACAATTATCCTACGAGGAGTTGCCGAGACTTCAGGCTTCCCAAAACAAAACTTACGTGTACACAGAACAGCGTGTTTTATAAAGGGCAAAAACTTTATAATAACCTACCAAATTCCATAAAGGAAGCCTCAAGTCTTGGCACTTTCCGTAAAACATGTGCTATATACATAAAGAAAAATTTATGACTTGTATTTCTATTTGTCTTAACTGTATTTCTTAAAACCTCCTTTTTTTTTTAACTGGGGTAACTGTTCTTTTTTTTTTATTAACTGTATTCTTTCCGTTATAATTTTATGACTCTATTTATTTTATTATGTATGTTTTTTATTACCAGATGTATGAAAAATTGCTTACATCTAAATAAAGCTACAAAAACAAAACAAAACCTACGAGAAAAAGGCACAACCTGCTACTTTGAAGACAAAAGCAATGCTTGGAAAAGAACAACTCGAGGAAAGCATATTTTGAAAAAAGCTAGAGCGATCGGTAGGCAGTGTCGGCCTAAAAATTAGTTGGAAGTTGGACAGAATAAATTTGACTCCTCGCTTCCATTCTAGGGTTAAAATGTTTACATACAAATTTTCTAAACATTTCATATACATTTAACATAAACTTAAGATCGCGGTGCAAATATTACGCGGCGCGTAAGTTCGCAATAGTGATAAAGTTGTCGTAACAAAATTACCACGGCATAGGTATGGTTAAAACGGCCTTAAAGCGACTGCACGCTCCGCCTATCCTTGAAGAAGTACTTGTTTGTTGTTTAGACTTGATGTCCCGTGTTGTTGGGACGCGCGCGTGGTCATTACGGTTTGTAGTTATGAGATATATTATTTTTTCTCAAGCGCGTACGTGATACGGGATAGCACAGAATGATACGATCAAAGTTTGCGTATCACGTGCGTTCATAGGCCTAGGACGTCTAATCCAGGCTATAGCATCCCCAAAGATGGTATAGGCCTTGAGGGAAATTGTTTCCCTCAGGGTCTCCTGTGTGGAGTTACTGTAAAAAAAAGGTCCGGTTTACCATACCAATGCTGAACTGGTGCGTAAAAATCTAAAAAGATAACAATACTATATATTATGAAATATGTATAAACATAGTTAAAGGTACAATATATATATATATCACGGAGAAGAAATAATTTAGATGGTTTCATTCGTACTCCTGTTATTCAGATTCTAGACGAATTAGAATCTAAAAGTATTTAGTACTTAGTTAAGTTTTCTTTAATTTTGTGTACTACACTTCGACTTTGTATTCTTTCCTGATCTCCAAATTTGTAAGAAACATGGTCAAATATGGCTTTAACTAACGCCTCGTGGATCTCATTTCCACAGCGTTCTGTCTACTTTCATCGTAACACAGATCAGGGAAAACTAAAATTAAACATAAACAATGTAATAATAAAGTTATTACTGTATTAATATTGCACAGCAGAAATTAAATTAATCAGAAAATGTAAGGTAAATTATTAAAAGATTAACATTTTTAAAACCCACAAAAAGTACTAAAGATTAATTATAAAAACATAATAACACACTTCAGACGGTTCTTGTCAATAGTCTGAACGCAGAATCCGGGAGACGATGCATGAATTGTGTGCTTTACCCACGGTTGTGCGGAAATTCATCGAACTTCTGCTGGTTTCAATACATTCCCAAAAAGTCTTTGAAATACCCACATTGAAAATAAATACAAGTATAATAGAATAATATATAAAAATAATGTATTTCATTTGGATATTTGGCGTAAAATGGAGTTCCAAACGGGTTTTCGCGACTATCTCCAGCTTTCCGAAATATTCAGAGCGGAGTTTGTTTGCAAATCCGCAATGAAAATATAAAAGTGTTCATACTTAACCTTGCTACAGGTCGTAATATAAAATATCCTACCCAGTGTCTTCCCATTCCAGGGACATAGACATTGGTAAATCGGTTCTGCAGCTGGGCAGGAATCGGAAGCCTGTAAAGTAAACCGGAATATAGAAGGAATCGACAGGACACCTTTCATAAGTAAATGTGTTACAAGCAGTCATGCGATATTCCGCCTGGGAGAAAGATTGCAAATACCCAGCGAGCAGAAGCAATGGTTCTAGGTAGAGCACATAAAGGGGCACAGTTGAAACAGGTCGACCAATTCAAGGAACTCGTTGCTCGGAGTGCAGTCACGCCGCGGCGTCTTCTTTACAGCTCAGTGACTAGGAAAGTCGGCGGTGTTCGAGTGAGTGTATCGCGCCAAGCTGTATGTATGCAGTCGCCGAATCTGGATGACGAGAGCGGGAATACGTTCCAGGGTGAGTTCCGAGATAGGCTTAAAATAGAAAGCCCGACTTGATCGTGTACAAGAATGGAAGAAAATCAACTCAACTGAATATACCGAGTGTAATTTATTCCTTAACAACATTTTTCCTATAACTTCAGAACTAGGCTGAAAGTGGTTTTTAGGGTTATTTCACATTTTGGGTGGTCTGCGACAGTGTTGGAACAGTCTCAGTTTTTACCCCGAGACTCCGGATTTCAACACGGTCTCTATGGGATCCAGGTTATATGACTATACGACCTGCAGTAAGACTCAGCTCGATGCGAATGCGCCGCCGTACAGACTATCGAGCATGCAGGTGGGGAATGCCCCCTCCAGAAATCGATGAGGTCCACAGGGCCTCCAATGGCTCACATACCTAGATATACGGTTATAACTGGGGTTAGAAAATACACCAGGGATTCTTCCTACAACATTTCAAACAAGTAAAAGTTGTAAGCGGTTTTTTTATCAGAAAAATCAGTTTTTAAGTAAGACTCGAACGCTAGTCTTTAACTGTGCATTTTGAAAATATGAATAGTTTAATATTATGAATGTGTGGGTGCGAGCAGTGCCCAGTATTGGACCTAGGGAGAGGTGGATAGAAGAGGTGGAAGAGGATTGGAGAAGGACTGGGGAGACCCGCAAATTTACATAGTGATGATGACGAATAGATAAATATTATGAACACAGCAATGGTTTTTCTCAGAGAAGAGGATTGTGCCAGCACGAGTCTTCAGACGATACTTACGAATTACAACACGATTGCAATGAAATCTGTTAAATGCACAGAGTATGTACCTAACTAAAATAATAAATTATTACAAATTTCAGACGTTAAAAACGTAAGTTCATGGTAGAAGAAACTAAATACAGATAAATAAATAACTATTTAGAGTTAAGAGAGTTTCGTTACAATGAAAAGATTTCCCCGTTTGATTCCATCATCACTGGAAGATAATATAATATAAAAAGAGTAATAGAATCGATTATATACCCCTATCATTGGCTCTGCGGAAGGATTGGCAGGAAGGTCCTACGGGCAGGAAAAATAAACAATCTATATTGGTATTAATCAGGAATACAGAAACGTGCGCTCTCCAAAACACCACGCAATTATTGTAAAAACCTTACGGCAATCTTAAGAAGTGAGTTGCGGCGTTAATACTTCCGAACATTACAAACTTTAGCAGATGATACTAGATATTCCCGAAAAGCAGCGCGAGCACTGAACAGCAACTTCAATTCATATCTGCGAACGGACTAACCCCGGCCAGAGGACACGGGTGTCTGACCACGTCGGACCTCCTCGACGCGGCGAACCCGCACCGGTGACACGAGTAGGGCTTTACGGTAGTATGAATCAAGATGTGCGCTCTCAAGTTAGACTTCACAGCGCAAGTGTACATACAATAGGTACACGAGAATGGTTTCTCTCCACTGTGGATACGCATATGTATAACCAAGGCCGATTGTCTTGCAGCTAAATAGCTACACTTAGGACACCCAAATGGCCTATCTCCTATATGGACCCGCACATGACCCATTAAGTACGCCTTGCGCGTAGTGGAAAAACTACATTCAGAACATTGGAAAGGTTTTTCGGTTGAATGCGTCTTCATGTGTATGGTAAGTGTGGACTTGCGCGAAGCCACGTAACTACACTTTGTGCACGAGAATGGTTTTTCTCCGGTGTGGGTACGCATATGTCCCATTAGGTCGGACTTCTGTGAGCAAACATAGCTGCAATAGGTGCAGGAGAATGGTTTTTCCCCGCTGTGAGTGCGCAAGTGCACCGTGAGAGCGGATTGGCGCATAGACGAGAACGCGCACTTGGCGCACGAAAATGGTTTATCCCCAGAATGAGAACGCAAGTGTGCTATCACTGCCGAGTCTTCTGTAGATGTAAAGTCACACTTGGAACATTGGAATGGTTTCGGTTCGGTGCTGTGAATTCGCATGTGTCGCACTAAATCCGCCCTCCTTGAAGTAGCGTAACCGCATTCGGTACACGAGTGCGGTTTTGAACAATCGAACTCTCGTTCATCGGGGTTTTGTGAGGTGACTTCTTCAGTGATTCCGGAACGCTCACCTAGAAGGAATAAAATACAGTCGTAGTTATTTACAGGTTGCCTTTAAGATTTTGTTATTTTAAAATACTTTTACTTTCAGTATGCTTTTCCAATACAAGTGATTGCGTATGATAATATATATATACATATAAATGGGTTTACCTCTCGTGTGATGGGTTTCTTCAGATTGCTCATTCAAGTTTTCATTTTTAATATCCGAGACATCGATATCAATTTCTGAAAATACTATTTCACGTCCATTTTCTTCTCGAGTCTCCGGTTCCACCTTAATGTGATTCGATTGCCGATCGGAGGGATCCAATGTGGTACAAGTAGGTGAGGCTCCTTCAGTGCGAGCGAGCAAATATGCCAGTAAGACTGGGTTTTCTGGAAAACAATTAAGGGATGTTCGTAAAGAGCAATCAAATGTAGATCGCGCAATTCAGACCGACAGAGACCGGAATTTCATTCTGAACGCCGCTCAAGCCAACGGTTATCCTTCAGTGTCCTGTAATACCAATCCGACTAAAAATTATTTAGTAAAAAGAATTACAGATATAAATTTCCCGATCACGGATATCGTGACAATATTTGAATTTCTCCTACTACCATCACTACAGTGGGAATATGTTGCTTACGGTAGTCGTGAGCTAGCAGAGAATTGAATAAATTTGAACAAATTGATCACAATCTGGTAGAAAGGGGAAATGAACCTAGAATCGGGGACTTATAGAATGTTACAAATTAATAAAATGGCGCTGATAGAAACAACTGGCCTTTGATCGTTTTTACCTGTCGTTTTGTTGAACATTTCACGTTGCCCTGTATAATCCTCTTCCATGTTCGAGCTTCTCCCTTCAATTTCTTCTAGATACTCCGGTTCTGCCTTGATGCTAGCTAACCCCAGAGTAGACAGATCCATTGCGCCTTATTTACCTGAGAATGGGAAAACACCATTAACGGCCCTCCATGCTACCGACCAAGCTCTCGTAAAACAATTACGCAATCGAAGACCTAATCTATTGTCCACGCCAGGAAGTCCTCGATCTAGCTCAAGATTGTAAATCTTGGACTTTATGGATGGAAAGTTGACGTGGATGGGGTATTGTTACTCGAACAAGATAAAACACTATCGTTGTTAGCACTAGCTTTATTTCAGTTGATTAATACAATAATTCTAATGAGACTTGAATCCCTACACAGAAAGTTATTGAAGGTTGTTATTTATTGAGAATTTCGCGAGTAGAGAAGGAAGTTGAGACAGGCGATGTTATTTATAAGTTTGACATTTGAAACGCATAGAAAGGTACAATGATTTGAAGTAAATAAGATAAGGTGTCTATTATTTGGTTGCTCTCACATTGAATAAATATGTGCTATCACATACTGATTAAAACTAAAAATGGTTACAAAGAATAACTTTAAAATAAAATAAAATAAAAACAATAATCAAAATAAAAATGATCTTAATACGACACTGGATAGCTATAAATAGCATAAGATGTAGCTTTGCTACTACGACATAATAACATTTTACTATCAATGTCTATGGTTTAAGTTTATTACGTATGTTCCCTTTCCAGAAAATCAACAAATTTCCGTACATTCCTATTATCAGGAGCAATTTATTTGAACAGTGCGCACGTATTGATTAGCTATCAATAATTCCATTATGCATAACCTGTTAGATAATCAGTACATCTAAATGAACTTCAATTGTCGATTTTAAAATTAAAACTGCCTTTTATTATATATAAATATAAGAGTGCTTATGTTCAAGATAAACGTAAAAAAATAAAGATTTAAATGTATATTTTTTAAATGACTTAAATATTTATTATCATCTCATTTCACTATTTTATGTTAATTTTATTTTTTCATACACATTGTGTACATACAATATAATTATGTATCTGCACTCCATTGTGAGCTGCCGGCCTGGCTTCTTCGAACAACTTTATTAGCGGCTACCGCGTTCGGTCCTACATTAATAGAGTTTCGTAGATTCACCCTTCTCTCAATACCCTGATGAGCCTAACATAATAGCTTAGCTTTAAAAACATCCAAAATAGGCACCAGAACGTCGTTTCCGAGCATTTCACTAGAAAAAAGCACCCGAAAAATTGTAAATGGTTTGTATCTAAGCCAGTAATAAAAAAATGAGGTCACTGATCTTGTTGAAATAACAATGAAAATCATCACTGCCTTTGTCTGAGTTCAGAAAAATAATAAACATTAATTGTATAAAAAATAGTACAGCTATTTAATTAAGGATTAAAACTCACTTTCCTGAAATCTTAAAAAATCGAAATTTTCCAACACCCGCACTACTGACAGCTTATGACAAAAGTCATAGATGAATGCATTTATAGATGACTGTCTGGAATTGCCATATAGAAGTATTCTAAATAGTTCCTGACATGAGAGGTAGTGTGCTGTAATAAGAAACTGTAGAATCGGGGGTAAAAAACTTACATAACCTGAAGCGCCACTATTCAGATCGGTGAATGTTCTCAGTATCGATCTGTTTAAAGTTCACAATTTTTTAAAATAGAAATAATAATAATAAACCATTTATTTGTTATTAAATTATTTTACATTTGCGGCAACTAGTATCAAAACTTGTCAAAAGAGCTCTTAGGTATTTTTTATTGTTGAATGCTATTTTTTCTGATGGTAACAAGGAATCCACTATTGACAAAAGTGACCTTAAACTAATTAATGTTGTATAATTATTTTATCGCATTAACTAATTAAAAGTAAATATTATATAAATGTAAAAAAAACGCTATTGTAAGTTTTGCCAATCCTGAAAAACAAAACGTTGTTCGTCTTTTGGCCATAGTTGATAAGGAGGTACTAACTTTTAAATAATTTTAGTAATTGACAAAAAGGTCACTGCTCAGCTCTAAATTCCGGAGTCCAGAGTGCTGCTGGTTTTCAGTATTACCTCCAGAAAGCGTGTCTTAAAATTACTTAACCTGTTTGGTGACCAGCCTTGATTTGCCATGTATTTCTCAACCATCCTCTTCCTCATATAATTACCACTTTCAATGCTTCCAGGCGCACAACATACCTAACACAACTAAGAGATTTAATACATATTAAAAACATTCAAACGCATAAAAAAATCTTAAAAAATATCAAATGCCATCGTATAAACTTCTAAAAATGTTTTTTTTTTAAATTATTTTCACAATATATACCAAAAGGAAAACTTTTTAAATCTCTGGTTTTCCCTTAATAATAAAAATATTTTTTTTATATAAGTACATATAAGATATTATCCAAATAATTAGGGATGAATGACGCATTCACCTCAAAAATCAGATAACTTTTTGTAATATCTTATAATAAATAAAAAGAAATAATAAAAAAGGAAGTTCACTAATAAAGTTCTCGAAAAGACATCTTTTAAAAAATATGTGTTTTATCTATTTAGATTACAACATCATTTTTAGTTGAGAGTTAAAAAGAAGAAATTGAAGAAAATCAAATGTTTTTTAACACAGTGAACTTCTTTATTGACTTTATCACCGCCTACCACAAAAAATATATCGTCAAAATTATATAAAGTTTAAAAAAATATTTGTTGGAAGTACGTTACATAATATTTTAGCAAATAGATACATTATAATTATTATCGATTTTTGTGTTTTCAGTGTCAAAAATCATAAATAAATCACTGTAAACAATTTTTATTTAAGTTTACTAGCAATCTCAACAAAATTGTTAAGAGCAGGGGATTAAAATTTCCCTAGATATTGTAGTAATTTTCCCTTTAGCTGATTTTTTTTTCTCCCATTATTCACATGTATTCTTCTAGGTAAATTTCCTTGGACATTATCACCACCACTGTCAGCTGGTCAGTCATAGAAGAAATATTAATATAGATGAGAATAAAATCGTTAATATACTTAAAATAATGAATGTTTTTTCTTAATTCTTGATTTTCTATGGTGAAACAAATCAAATTATTAGAATGCGATTGGTTTCTGTCACTTCGTCGTTTGTCCGGTGGTATATATGGGAGACTGAGGTTAACCTGTTTTGGTCAAGTTAAAGGTAAGTGTAGTTCAAATCTACTAAAGTAATAATTTAGTATCGAACCACAAAACTATACAAAGGGAAATGCCTATAGCTTCTTACGTTTCGTAGGAGATTCGAGGTAGAAACATTCCTAGTTGACTTCGTTGTGAGATTGTGTTATCGTATGTATTTGCGTCTGTTGGATCTAGTAACTTCCGTGGCGTCAATCCGTTGTACTTTCCACGACAAGCGCAGTTCGTATTGGGGGTTTAAACTCTAAAGTTCCATACCTAATAAGGGTGGCTATCTTTGCGAGGCACATGAGAAACCCAACATAAACTTTGCTTTAAGTTATTATTGCACCTCTCTAACTTGTAATTTTTTTTTACTAATCATAATAAGTTTTGGTTTTTAAAGTTTCTTTCCAATATTTATAATCACTTAATATGTCTGTTCCAGGTTTGGTTTCTGATTACTAGAATTTAATCAAGGATAACTGAATTGCTCTCAAAGCAGTGCCATGGATTTGACTAGCTCGGGCGGTGTCACCGTCAAGATGGAATACGAGATTGAGCCAGGGGCTCGAGTTGAAGACAGTCGTGTAATGCCCTCTACATATATAGAAATAGAAGTGCCAAATATTAAGGCGGAATGTCTGGAATGTTTTGAAGAAAATCATCAGACAGATGGTAATAAATCTACGCTTTTGCTTTTGGAATGATTGGCTTTTGCATTTTACACAAGCTGGCGCCATCTTATTCCTGAAGTATTTGAAATTGTTTTTAATGTTTCTGCATACCTACTTATCTTTATTTAGTTAAAAGATCTTTTTTAAACTATATCTGTAAAAAATACCAACTATTTACATGTATATATGTATATGTAAAACGCTAATCGGTAGTGATATGGCAAAGGGATTCAGATTTGGTAATTTTTAACACGCTTTACAACTGTTTATGTCTATAGTACAACGTCATAATAATTACTACTGCCTACTTCCAACCCATTGCGCTGTAACTAGCTACTTATATTACCCACCTACATTTTTTATTATAGTAGACTATACACTTGTTATACTCTTTTGTACAACCCGCTGTTAAAATGTAACTACAGGTAAAACTGTTATTCTTTTGACTATACTTATATTATTGTACCTAATTACTTCTTTTATTCTCTAATTATTATTTTATGTATTGTATTATTATACTCTTTTGTATAACTAACTATGAGATAAATGTATCAATACGTAAAACCCCTTTAGACATCAACAAATGAATGCATTTTTAAGTTTCTTCCATAAAATTTTTCCAAGTGGTATATTATTGTGGAAAAGGGATGGATCTGTAATTTTAATATGTAGGTATTTTTTATAAATATGTCACTTAATGCCATCTAAAAAATGCATCGAACCTGCTATGGCAAAATAGAAAAAGTGCAAATCTTGTTTTTCGCCATAACAGCAAATTTAACTTGTTTGCCATATCGCTACCGAATTTTTTGCATACTTTTGCAATTTAAAAAAAAATGTTATTCACGTTTCTTTCCTTAGTTGAAAGGTTTTTTTTAATTTTCCTTTTTATATTTGTTTTCACTATACAGTTTTTTTTTAACATTAACGAGCACTCCTATCCTAAGCACAAGCGACAGCTTACATTAGGAAATGATAATATATACAGAACGAAATTGTATATTAAACAAATCTGTTGATCATGTAGAATATATAACAAATACTACCTAATCTATATATATATATATATTATAAAAGAAAGTCCACAAAAATGTGCGGCCCGCAAATACTCAGAAACGAGTCCCGGTATGATCAAGAGAGTTATATGGTGTGGTAGATCTCTATCCCCCTCCAGGATGAGGGTTCCCGTTTGTACCTAAAGGGCGTGCTTTTGAAGATATAAGAGTTGGAAGTTTACGCCATCTAGAAATTTCAAGAACAATCTTCCGGAAAGTTTTAGAAGGTTCGATAAAGTTCTGGAAGTTCTGGAAGCAGTGGCGGAGTATGTCGGTGAGTCTAGAAGGTTCTGGATGGTTCGCAAATGCTTTAGAAAATTGTGGAAGGAGAAAGTTCTAGAAGCTTTTAGAAATGAGTGGCGGAGTGTGGCGGTGAGTCTAGAAGGTTCTGTAAAGTTCTAAAAGGTTCGATAATCTTAATTTTAATCAATATGTATTATTAAAAAAAGTATTCGAGAGCATTCCACAACGTTCTAAAACATCCCCGAACATTCTAGGACTCTCTCGAATGTTGTCCTGAGCGAATCCGGGTACCCTAGCTGGTAAAAAATAAAACATTGTACTTTGGACCATAGCTTCCCCAATGGCTGTAAGTATTAAGAGAGTGCCTCTAGAGTTGATTTAGAGTTATTGTTAGAAAACAGTATTACTTGAGAAGCTTCTGAAGATGTTGAACAATGTAATATTTTATCCCCCACAAATAAATCGGTCCTTATAATTGAGAATTCACGTACTTATTATTACTGAAATATGTATAGCATGTAAGTATCGTACTTTCCAAAGTCCCGTTCAACTCGGCTACTCGAATAGCGTATGTTCGTGTAACTATTTTACTTAAAAGATTCAAGTAAAATGAAACATTGGAAAAGATTACTAGAGGTAATTCTCGGTTTGTATTTATTCCAGGTAGTATTAATGGGGAGACTGTTCCCGTCAAGGCAGAACCGGGACCCCGGGTCGTCGAAGAAGGGAACATTCATTGCACTGAAATCGACATACACCTCCCGGATGTTAAAAAGGAATGCTTAGAGCGCTCTCAAAGAATTACCCATACAACAGGTAAAACAGATTTATCTTTGTGTGATTACGCACTATCATAAATACTCGTATTTGTTTTTACAATTTTATTTACATTCTTGCATTATTTGGTTATATTTTAGACCTGGAGAGGCATCCTGAAGAAAAACCTTTCCCATGTTCCCATTGTAACTACTCCTGCTCGCGCAAGTCTGTATTGGCGGCGCACTTGCGCACCCATACTGGAGAGAAGCCTTTCTCGTGCTCCGTCTGCAACTATTCGTGTTCACTAAAAGGAAATTATATGCGTCACATGCTGACTCACAGTGGAGACAAACCATTCTCGTGTCCCCATTGCAATTACTCCTGCTCACGCAAGTCATCGTTGTCGGTGCACTTGCACACCCATACTGGAGAGAAGCCTTTCTCATGTAACTACTGCGATTATTCATGCTCACAAAGGGGGACTCTAAACAGTCACATGCTCGCTCACGTTGGAGAGAAACCATTCTCGTGCTCCATTTGCAACTTTTCATGTACACGAAAACAAAATTTAAAAAGTCACATGATTGCTCATGGCGGAGAAAAAATATTTTCTTGTTCCTTTTGCAACTTTTCATGCTCGCAAAAAAGATATTTGAAAACTCACGTGCTCACTCATAAGACAAAACTACCATGCGCGTGATGCGATTGAATCCATAGTCGAATTTAGAGCCGCGAAAGAACACTACTGTACCGCTGCGACTTATCTCATCACGTTGATGTCTAGTGTCGATCTTATTTAGACCATTTTGAAAACCAATGTATTTTTAGTAGAAAATTGAAAACTGTTTTCATATTAACAAAAAAAAATAAACTTTAACCAACGGTGTACTCTTTATTATTTCTCTGTTTAACGGGGAGAGGGACGTCGGAGAGTTATTATTTATTAATTCAAAATAATGATAGTATTATTACGCAATACGATAAACATAATGTTTTTAAATAGAAAAATATTTTATAAATTTACATAGGCTTAGCATGTATCAAAATATAATCAGAAATATTACTTTTTTCTGACCGTTCCATTGTATGTTTTAAAAGATCAAATATGTAGATAAGTATTACTAAATCAGAAATTCAATCGAATCTTGGCTATATTCGCAAAAATACGAAATGTAGCTCTGCTAGAGTGTAGAGCCGTTAAGGCCCCATATTAATCTCTCGAGAATTTAGATATAGGCAAGAGGTCTGTCTAGCATTGGCTCTGAATCCCGACTGACAGCTGTTGAAAGGCATAAATGATCATTCGAAAGATAGAAAGAGCGCGCTAATATGAACAGCGTTTATAATAAATGGGCGTTAGTGACAATTCTAAAAATATTAATAAAACACAACATATTTAAAATAGGTGAAAAATCTCAAGAAGAATGTGTTAAGTAGCATTTAAAGAAACACTATGATTTTTTCAAACCTATAACATGTTAAATAATAGAACAAACCCTTTTTTCAATCGGGGGAATTTCATATAATTACATTTTCAGCCTGTTGACTGAGTAGATTATCTTCAAAAATAAATAAAAATAAAAGTGCACAAAACCTCCAGTTTTTAAGGGATATTTGTAATATATCCATAGAAATTCTGTTTTGCCAAGGCTTAACGTTCGGTGAGTCGTAGTTTTCTGAAGTTATGCCGTCAAAAGGAAACAATAAAAGAAACGATACCTAGCTTTAAAAAATGTATATATATTTAATACCTTACGAAATGTACCTAAACATTTTCAACTGTACCTTAAAAACATATAAAGTCAAACTGGCTGTATTTATCGTGTGATGCGAAAATTTTCATTTTCTTTTATACTGCTCTTATAATATGATATATTGTTTATTTTTCTTTTGTTTTTGTTTATAATGTAGTGTGTATAATGGTTTATAACTGCTTAATTAATGAAACTTAATTACTTCTTCAGTAAATGTAAATGGAACGGAAAAAAGTAATGTAATGAACTTAATTGGTTTATCTTATATTAATTTAACAATTGTACAACTGTTTGATTCCTAAATATCAAAATAATTTATCATGATGTTCTCCCCTTTTAGGCCATTACAACTAGTGATTTGCGATCGTAATTATTCAGGTAGTTCCAATTTTTTGATATGTTTTATAAGCTAGTCCCCTTTTGTAAAATCACGCGGCATCTGTGCGCGCGCTGCCGTCTTGAAAAACCAGCCGGCAAAATCTTGTTTTTCCCAAATATCTGGTTTCCAGTTTACATTTAGGTTAAAGTTGCTGTACAATTTTTTTAAAAACAACATTTTCTAGAACTTTTCTAATAACAATTTTCTTCTATCTTCTAATAGGTACTGAGATATTAGGTCATAAAAATACGTATAAGTTTACGAAATTACCGTCGATACCTTTTTTTATCTTCCTTGTCTTTTTTTTCTGTTTCATTTGAGATTTGTAAGTATTATCGTCTTCAATGATTAAAGATTATAGTGATATTTATAAACTTCAGTATGTTATTTCAATAAATTGAATATATACTAAAACATTATATATAATAATATCTTTATTGGGATTAAGTTTAACTATAACTAAAATACATGCATAATAAAGTGTACAGTTGAGGTTACCAACCACTTTCCCACCCCGGTATAAGTAACTTATTGTTACTCCTTCAGGGTGAACGTCAAGGACTCTCATTTTTTGGTTCAACGAAGCTAAGGTTATAAATGATTCTAAACCCTCAAGTGTCCCTGCATAGCATTAGCTTAGAAGGAGGTTAGTAAAATTCCACAGCCCAGAATGGTTAGTACATACATACGGTCGACAAAAGTGGCTCCAGTAATAATGGTGGCTCTGCTCTACTCGTCCGTAGATGAACATGGTGAGACGCGGAGAAATACTAACATAAAACAGTAAAAGGGAAAAACTAAATAGATTAGGTGAGAGTACTTAGGACGAGCCGTTGCCAGGACACCAGGGCAGTCCCTCTGAAGCAGTGCTAGGTGGATTCTTGTTCCCGCCACCCTTCCCAGGAGACATTGCGCCAGTCGTCAAGATTATCCCTTAAGAAAAGTGTAATTGGGGAGGGGGTAAAAAAAAACCCTGAGATCCTAGGGATATGGAGGGGTCCAGGCGGCCGGGAGCGTGCCACTGAGTCGGGGAGACGGGAAGGCCGCCACCACCAAGCTTGCTCCATCGGGAAGTACACAAGGGATCCGGCTTGGGCAAGTCAAAAGTAGATGACTGCTTCGGGTTGCAGGGATGGGTTTAATTTTCCACTCCCTAAGAGGGGATGTGGACAGTACACAATAAAAATGTTTTTGGGTTCAGTTCGCCTGAATATCTCAAAATGTTTTTGAGTTCTACACAAAAAAAAAATTTCGTACCTAAAAAACAAAACTCATAATAGGGAAAGAAAAATGGAAAACAAAATTATATCAACAGTATAGGCATCAGTGCAGAGTGAAAAGTTTAAAGCTAAAATTTAAAAGTTTAAAAAAAAGTATAAGATATATTAAAAATGGCAGGAATCTAAATGAGCAAAATACAGAAATAGAGAATGAAACAAGGTAACAAAATAGCAAGTAGAAAATAAACATTTACAAAGGGAAACATAAAATGTAAAACCAAGCATATACAGTAGTTAAATAAATTAAAAATAAGTACCAGAGATTCAAGAGGACAGTACCTCCGGCACCTGAAACGATAAATGATTTTACAAAGCTATTCCGCGACTCTAAGTTCAGGCCATCTCTCCACCCATCTACTTAGAAACCTTCTCAGACACTCGAAATTCACCTTATTGCAGACCAGATCAGCATTCCAGGCTGGTCTGGAAATTCCAGTCAAACCATCCAGCATTTCCTCTCTCGCATCCATCAAAATCTCACAGTGCCACAGAATGTGCTCGGCGGTCTGGTTTGTATTTCCACAAGCACAGTTTGGGTGAGGGGATAGAGAACTATGAAGTCTACCCCTAAATTCACCGTGCCCCGATAGTAGTTGGGTGGTATAGTGGTCCAGGTGTAAAAATGCCCCTTCCATTCTGCTTCTAACTGAGGGGAAGAAAGAATAAGTCCATCTTCCCGTCGTCGCCCTATCCCAACGTGACTGCCAATCATCCAGAGTTCTATCACGCATCTCCTTAAGAAGCTTTGGCAGGGAGACCTCACCACCCACGGTCACGTGGACACCCAGATGGACAGCCTCTCTACCTCTTGTTAAAGCCTTCTTAGCCAATACTTCCCTAATTTCTAAATCAATCGGCAGGATTCCGGCCAGAACCGGTAATGCATCTGATGCTATAGTCCTGTAAGCTCCCGAGAGCGCCAGTAAAGGAGTGCGCTGGCCCCTTTTCAGAGCCAAGAGTATGAGGACATTGTCAAGGCGGTGCTCCCACACCGAAGCAGCGTATGAGATTTGGGTCACGTACACTGCCCGGTAGATTAGCCGGAGCGCAGGCGAGCGGAGACCCCACTCGGCCGTTGACAGTCTTCTCAACTTATGAAAGAGGGCCTGGGCTCTACTGGACGCGCTTTTGACGTGGGCCAGGAAGGAAGACGATCTATCTAAAGTGCACAGTGGTTTATAAAGTAGATATATAAAAAGTAAAATAGAAAATAATATAATAATACTCGTAGTTATAAGGTGAAGTTTCACATAACCCGCCTCACTAGGCTAGCCTGACTTGAGGCAATCATTTTGCACATTATTTTATAATACCTATGAATATACACTTGTATTAAGATACGCTCCGTAAACGGTTAAATCAATACTTTCGAATTTGGGTGAGTGCACCGGTAAATGCCATATCATTACTTTTAATCCAATTTTTTAGATTGTGTTAGTATTTTTTTGTGAATCAGATTTTTTGATGCTAACTGGAAGAATGTTGAAAATTCTTATCGCAAAGTACCCAAAATTCCGTTGCTCAAAAATAGTATGAGTTATAGGAAGTTGGAGTAAATCTTTGTTAGTATTTCTAGTAACACGAGTGTTTAGTCCTTTTCATAGTATTTATGTTTTTTTGAATAAAGATGAGTAAAGATTGCTGAAGCGTAAATCTGCCGAACGTCGAATACTCTCCTTGTATTAAAGATTGAGTTAGAGTCTGTAATTAAAGGTAGCCATTATTTTTATAATCGTTTTCTGTGCCTTTATGATTGTGTCTAGTGCAGTTGAAGTATTACCCTCCTATGCTATGATACCATGCTCAATAAAAGATTGACAGACCGTAAAATAAATCATTTTCGAGTAATGCAAGTCGAGAAAGTTTCGTACGGTCAGAAAAAGTGTATAGTTTCTCTTATTTTATTTAGATGATTTAGGAGTGAAGATTCCATTTGAGGTGTGGATCAATGGTGAGGCCGAGGTATCTCATCTGATTATTGTGCTCAATGTAGGGGCACTGACAATATTCATTGGGATTCATACATGTATGTATTTTAATGGAGAAATCGTCATGTGGTTGACCTGTAATATTTATGCATGATGTGACATATATGTGAGTGTATTTATATCTAACCATTTAACTGTTCTCATATCCGTTTCAGCATTGTTGAAAATATCTAGCCATGTGACAGTTTCAAGAGGTCAGACAATGACATTATATATCCTACAAGCATTGTAATGAGATTCGAAAAATGAATAAATAAGGCGTAACGCATTTCTTTATCTGGACGTTCCTGCTAACTAAGTATTTTCACTTTGCTATGAAATTTTTTCATCTAATATTATTGCTGTAATTAATAGATATTTTAACAGTTTCTTCAATAGATGTAAACATACTCTATGGTGTCATTATTAAGAGGGACGGCTGAGCGGCCTGTTTCATGTAAAACTTAATTTTGGATTTGAGGCCAAAATACTCATCTAAACCTAATGATCTTTTTTTTCATCAAAAAGTAGAGTAAGTATCTAGTACGGATTAGAAGTAATTTTTTTATTTTTTTATTTTACATTAGAAAATAAAGGCCATTAAAGGAATTGTTTTTTCTGGATTTTAGAGGCACCTTTAACAATTATTTGAGGTCTAACTGTGATTTAAAAAAAGTTTTACCCTTTCTGCTTTGAAAATATAATGAAATATAACTAACTAATCACGCCGTTTCTCCGCAGGGGTAGGCAGAGAGGACGGACCGCCAAACAACTCGATCATGGCATACATTTCTTGCTTCATTCACATTCATACAACGCCTCATACATTCCCTTCTGTTATTCCGACTTCTGACATGGCCCGACTCGAGTATTTGATTCACTTGATTATGCCATGTCTTCCTCGGACGTCCCCGGCTTCTTCTTCCATTCACATTCGCGTCATATATTCTCCTTACACTCCTCCTTCGTTCATTCGCTCTACATGCCCAAACCATCTAAGCGCCTCTTAATTAATCTTGCTTACTACTCTTACATCAGCTTTGGATTCTTTACGAATCTCAACATTTTTCACACGATCATACATGGTTTTACCACACATTCTTCACAGAGATGTCATTTATACAGCATTTAGTCTACTCTCATCCTTTCTCTGCCAGTTCCATGCCTCACTCCCATACATCAGGGTTGGTATCAGCACTCCATTGTGGACTGCTAGCTTGGCTTCTATGGAGAAGTTTTTGTTTGCGCCAACCGCATTCAGTCCTCCGTTAATGGAGTTTCCTGCATTTACCCTTCTTTCAATATCCCTATTTGTCATTCCATCGCTCATAATATATTATATATATATACTTTTCAAATACACAAACTCATCGACCTGCTCCAAGTATTCATCATTCACAACTATATTGCACAACGTTTTCGTACTCTCTCTTTGAAACACCATGACTATAGACTTACTTAAATTCATCATTACCTCATTCTTCATACATTCTTCGTTCATCCTAGATACGAGGGACTGTAGATCTTCCATACTGTTAGCAATCAGCACCACATCATCAGCACACAACAAGCAACATACTTGCGGAGTACTCATTTTCACGCCCAAGTCCACCTCTTTTCTCAATTCTTGCATACAATTATCCATGTATAGATTGAATAACCACAGTGAAATTACGCAGCCTTGCTTAACACCTTTTGTGATGTCAAATCACACCGTAAAATCACCATTTGCCCTAACACATGCAAGCTTCCCTCGAACAGAGATGCGATTGCCTGTATGAGATTTGTATTCATTCCATACTTGGACAACAGCTTCCATAACTTTTTTCTGTCAACTCGGTCGTATGCTTCGTATGGTCGTATGACGGCCTCCATGGTCGAAGGGTAAGGCTCCCGACTACGAATCCGAAGGTAGCGGGTTCAAATCCCGGCGTGCGCAAGTAAATTTTATTTAATTAATTTGTGCTGTTTCACGATTAATTCATTTAAGAATAATATGTAGAATATTTGCGCATGTTCCAGAGTAGAAGATACTCTGAGTATCGCCCTGGTGAAAGACCATTATTTAGAATTGAATCGTTGCTTATAATGGCTTTTAGCCGTGTATTCACGTAGCCCACCTTCCTCTTCCCTTCTCCTTCTCCTCCCCAATACCTTCAGTCTCACAACATTCCCCAGTTGGGGATGACATAGTCTCACTGGCTCCAGACGGTTGGGAGCAGTTGGGACTCTTGTGCGGTATTCATATAAAAAAAATGCTTTTTGTAGATCTACGAAAGCACAGAAAAGTTTTTGGTTTTTTGCCAGAAACTTCTCTGTGAGCGTACGCAACGAGAAAATCTGATCCATACACTCCCTTCCACTCATAAATGAACCTTGCACATCCCATATCTTATCCTTTGTTTTCATTTGTAACCTTTCCCATTTACCCATTCATCCCCTATCATTATAATCCTTTCATTCATATTTTTTAATCTCATCACATCGCTCACACCAGTCCAAAAATCATATTTCACTTCATTGCGTTCAGAGTTGACAGGAGCATAGCTGTTTTGGCATATTAAAATTCAATATTGTCAATTAGTTCACTACCCCCCTCCCCCTTACCCTGACCCGATCCCTAATATGTCACTGGAGAGAGAGTGCCTGCAGTTCGAGATAAACGCTTGTCGCCGGATGTCAGGAGTGTCCATCGTCGCGAATTAAGCAGCTGCCAATTCTGGAGAAGTGAAGTTCAGTGAGGTGAATAATTTCGAAGGATCCACAAACCAGGTAGGCATCTTTCAATTTCCGTGGCATCCTCCCGGTTTCTATGCAGCAATTCCTTCACCTCATTTTCCTCAACTTCGCCGTCAGTCCAGAATTGGGATTCATTAGAGCTATCGAAAAAATAGCATATAAAAACACTCTTTTCAACCCGATTTTGAATCGGATCCACATTATTCTCGGACTTACACATTCATACTGCAACATACATTCCACCATTCTAGAAGACAATAACGCTGCAACACCGAGACAAGCCCTGTCTCTATCTGGTTTCCCAGACCAGATGACGGGCGTATCAATATGCTGCATCGTACCGCTCCCCTTTTCCATACTCTCTGTTATACAGAGTACATCCAAACTTTTCCTTACTACCGTATCACATAGTTCATTCATCTTCCTTTCCATTCCTCCTCTGACATTCCACGTGCCAATTTGACATTGTTCACGTTACTTCCTTCTCTTAGCGCTAACGAAGGGTTTGTGGTGTGATGGATAGCGAGCTTCATCGACACCTGTGTTGGCCATTCTCTTCCACCGACTATTTAACTACCCATAACTAAACTTTACATAACATATCACAATAAAACATAGCTTGTCCAACTTCTAACATACCATAAAATAATATAATAGAGCTCATAACGTAACATAATATGTCATCGTATAACATTCCTTATCAAAATTATAATTTAAAATAACATATAATGAAATATAAAATACGTACTTAGCAAATAGGATAATTTAATAAAAACACGATATTTCCGCAAAAAGCTTTCTATGTTGCATCTAAAACTACAATTTTTTTTCATGTCCTATAACTTTATAATTTAAAACAAAAATAAATATTCATCCATACTAGATATTTATTAAACCGTTAACAAAAAAAAAATGTCGTTCAGTTTGGATGGCTATTTTGGAACCAAATCTCAAATTAATTCATCTATGAATCTGACAGCGCAGCCGTTCATCTTGATAAAACTAAATAGAAATATTTTTTGTAATACTACATGTCTATAGTGTGTACCAAAACATTTTTTTAATTTTCTACAGTATTTACAATTCTATGTCTTTTCGCGTCGTCTATGGTCTTTGACAGAGACATCAATTTTATATTCCATGGTATTTACAATTCTATGGACTTGAGGTTAATCTATGGTGTATAATGCGTTGCGTACGTTGCGTACGTGGGCCCAGTTTGTCTCTACCTTAATTCATACCGATCTCCATCCGAACCGTCCGGTGAGGAGGTGGTTTTGTTTCTGTAGGGAGACACTTCGGAAGCCATAGAGAAAATCTTTGCTTTACGCGATCATTATTTTCATACCTACAATTTCATACAGATTTGCACATATAGTTCCCATTAAAGAAGAAAGAATATTTTGGGACGGTACTTAAACGTCGAAAAATGGAAGCACCTTCACAAAATGTCAAAATTATTTCAAAAATATGCGCGAAATTCAAAATTCCGAACAGAAACACACTTTCACAATCAATTTAAATAAGTCTAATCTTCATCTAATCTTTTTTTAAATGTTTTAAATTACATTCCTAAATAAACACGCAAAAATTCCACAAAATATGGAACATTAAAGTAACCTAACAGAATGATAGTAATCAAAGAAAGCGCTCTAAATTCGATGTTTTCACGTAATATTTACTTAAAGTAAAAT